>LOJH01066168.1:0-10376 GCA_001685095.1 Ellobius talpinus | reverse complement strand
GCAGGGGTAAAGCTACCAGAAGTCACGGAGAGGTCGCTACACTCCCCCATCTGTGGAGCACAGGCTCTCTTAGATAAAGTAGCGTTCACTCACAAACTGGAGACTTCAGGTCTGGAAAAAAACTACTTCAGTGAGCTCATAAAATAGCTCACCAAATCAAGGAGTCACTTTTACTTACCCAGTGAAAAAAGCTAGATTTGATGCCTGCAAGGGAGACCCCTGCTGGGTAACTTCAACAGTGGAAATGACTCAGCAGATACAAAGACATATGGCCTTGCTAAGCTAACACCACGGGAATGTCTATCAGCAAGCATCACACAAATGGAAGAGCCCAGAGCTGTAGGCTAAGTGTCCTACTTCAAGTCTGTATCTCGTCTGCAATGCTACACTTTTATCTTACTGCATTCACAGAGGGGCGAGCACAGAAGAGCACAGAAGCTGTAGTACCACTGCTGGAGGACAGAGTGAGCGAGTGGTCCTGAGAGGCCTCCAAGGCTTTGTTTGTATCTTCCCAGTGAATCTATTTAGTTTTGGGGGAAGTCAAGCTTTTAGGAGAAGTCACGTTGTGACTGGCAGGGGGCAGGGGTCTGGAGGTTCAAATGAGGATGGGATAATCCCTGGCATCCAATAACTTCTAGCATGTGGATTTAGTCAATCATCTGACATCCACTAACACAGATGTCAGATAACACCACTCCAGTAGATACGAGTTCTGTCCCTGACCCTGCAGTAGTAACAGCTGAGCCAATGCAATTTACAGGTTCAAAAGCCTCCAATCTATAATAACCAAATTTATTTTTATTTATGCATTTGTTTTGTGTATTATGTGTGTGTGTATGTTTGTATGTGCATGTAAGTGCAGGCATATGTGAATCATGGCATGCATGTGGAAATTCAGAAGTCTGTTCATCCCTTCTACTTTGTTTTTGTGGCAGGGTCTCCCTCGTTTCTGCCCCTTTGCCCTATAAGGTGACATCCAGTTTATCATCCTGTCTCTACCTCATATCTTACCATGTGAGTGATAGATTTAGGATTACAGACAAGAACCACAAATCCTCTCCAGGTTCTAGGAATCAAACTCAGTAAGCACTTTACCCTAAGCCATCTTGCTAAACAGTCTCTTATTGGTCAAAGATTTGGTTCCTCTGCTCAGTGAGGCTTGTGGCCAGAGAGCTCCAGGGATCTGCTTGCCTTTGTTTCCCCAGTCCTGGTATTGCAAGTATGCACCCATTCCTGACCCTTTTTTTTTTTTGGAATGTGAGTTCTGGCCATCAAACTCAACTTCTTGTCCTTTCAAATAAAGAACATTACCAGAACAGCTGACTACTGAACTCCAGTTTGACCATTTTCTAAACAAGATCCTTTCTTCATCTTTTGCCACTTCTGGAGATTGCATCTAGAACCTCATGGATCCTAGTCAAATGCTCTGGCGTTGAGCTACACCCCCACCAGTTTAAAAAAAATCATTTTATTCAATAACGTAACTCAAAATAAAGTCTGATATTTAGAGATAATGATAATAAAAATGTCATTTTATTTTAAAACATTTAAGATGATTTAAGGCTGTTCTATATCCATCAACAGAATGATTTAGTTTAAAGGGGGTCATGAGATACTACATAAGGATGTTTTCTTTTCAAGTCTTAAATTAATCTAGTGTATAAGTGAGACCTTTACATTTCTTCTTTCTGGTTCCTGTTTCTTGTGCCTGTAAGAAATCAAGAGAGAGAGCTTTTCATTTTTGTTGTTAATTTTCTGTGAACCCCCATGTTTGGCCGGGATTATCACTACCCAGCCCAGCAGCCTATCTTGATTAAGCTTAGATTGCCTTACACTCTACAGGAGCAAAACTTCCTTTTGCTCTGCTAGTCTGTGTGCTTTCTCCAGAATCTTTGTCATAGGCCCTGTTAAATTACATGCCTTGAAACAGCCGTGTTGGGTAGGAGCCTAAAATCTTAAAATAGTCTCATGTGTTCTGATTTCTTCTTCCTTAAATAAGTAAACAGAATGCAGTCGATGCAGCAATCATTTGTTACAAATCATTTCATCAAAGGTAATGAAATTAAATTTCAGCTCTGAAAGTTATTATAGAAGACTTTAAGAATTTGACTTCAAAATCCCTCAAGCCCTAATCTTTGGAGTTACATAATGTCTTTCCACTTTCAAGCTTCTCCAGATGAAAAGCTCTGAAGTTCCATGGTAAAAGCCAGAATAAATTGGATATTTGTGTAATTTAAAAGTAAATGCTTTCAATATAATGGCGTAACTAGAAAATACATGAAAGGGGACACTCATAAAAATTTACTGTTTCAAAATTTATATCAAAAGTTTGATGTTTGAAATTCTTAATGGCTATCCCAAGAATATATTTTTTCTAATAGTACAATTAAAACATTTTATTACTCGGTTATTAAAAGAAGTACATCCAGAATTTGAACCCGTCACTTTGTTTCCAGAGTTCTTGCTCTTTGTATTGCACTCTTCTGTCTCTGAAACTTCCCATGCATTTCTGTTAGCCTGTAAAGTGACTGTGGATTCCGCAATACAGACTTGAGTTTATAATAATAGTAGGGAGGGGGAATAACTTCCCATCCTCATGAAGGTTGGGAAGAAGGCTTAGGTAGATAGTTTCATTAAATTAATCATGAGATCAGCTAAAAATAATCCAAAGTCCTACTTTGAGTTGATTTGTTCGCCTTATATTCATGCTTACCTTCTTGCCTGATCTGTTGCTTAATCTTTCTGCAGTGAAACCCATTCAACTATTTGTTGACCAAGCACCTACCATGTGCCACACGCTATGCTGGGTCCCAGGAACGCGCTATGGGGGTCCCAAGAATGAGATGAGGAGGAAGCCCTTTCTGTGTCACATGCAGACTCTGTACATAGTCGTCAAACGGAGCTGCTGACGAGGAGATCTTCCGTTCACCTCCCTACTCTGAGCTGTTGCTGGGGTTGGTGTAGGAACACCCTAGCTGCTGAACTTAGAGAGCTTGCTGTCTTTTTCACGGAAGATCAATAAGAAATGGGAACACTTTATGTTAGGGTTTATTGAACACGGGAGAGGAAGAATTGATTAAGAATTTAATGCCTAGTATGGCTTTAACATTAGATATAACTGCAGTGGATTAGGTATCTTCCTATAATACTCCCATACTTATAGTGACCTCCAAGTTGAATGATTCTATTTTACCAGGAATTTTCTTATTTATGCTGGAATTTCTAGCAGACCATTCATTCCTATGTATTGTTTCACCTGTAGTTCAGTTGTTAAATTTACGGCTATGTGAGATCTGTGGTGTGACAAAGCTTGAGCTTCTTGGAATGGATACAGGGTCAGACGGCTGCTGTCTGGTAACAAGCTGATAGTTCTGATGCCCTGTTAACTATTCCAGTTCTAATTTGCAGTCTCAACGGATTCTTTAATTTAAGCTTTTGCATAGGCTTGGAAGTGTGAATGAAATGATCGTTTATCTTTTCCGATTCAGCTGAAAGAATAGGATGGGTATTGCAGTCATCGAGTAAGCTGGGATTGGCGTGTTCTTTACCCCAAGAAGCAGTTTCCTTGCCTTAGTGTATAAGTTCCCAATCTGCCTTTTCATCTGGAGATGAACTGAGTATGCCTGCTTACTTTGTTTCCTCTGCTGGGTTTGTTTATAGCTGCTGACTTCAGTTAGGCTGTATAGCAGGGGTAACAAAAGCCCTTAATTTTGCAATGAGAATTTTTTTATTTTTTTGGGCATTTGCTCCCAAAAGCTCTTTTTTTAGTGAGCTGAGACTCTTGCAGAAACCACACTCTCCAACTTGGAAAACCTGCATTCTCAGCAGCTTCGCTACTTTAAATAATACCCTTGCATTGGCTCTTTTAAGAAGCTAGGAGACAGCTTCTCCAGCAGTAATGAGATGTGCAAGCCCCAGATGGCCTGCTGGAAACTGCTGGAAGGACCGCAAGGGTTGAGCCCTTGGAATACACAGCTATCTGGGTGCATACAGGTCCACGTGTGAGTACACAGTTATCGGGGTACACACAGGTCCGTTTGTGAGTACAATGCAAGAAATATGTGGGCCCCACATGAATTTGAGGAGCTCCTCCCAGCAATGTGAATCCATTAGTTAGGAGCTTTATCACCGGCTTTCAAAAAATTCTCATCTCTTAGGCTGACAATGGCTTTCTTACCGAAAGTCATCTCATGTTATGTATGTCTTTATCTCGGTAAGACCTCCATTGCTCAAGTCTTCTCTTAGGATCTTATAAGACCCAGATTGTAAGAACTCAAATCCAGCTCTATCTTTTCATTCTACATGTAACATTTAGTTCACAAAGGCCTGGTTGGTTTCCAGCTTGCCTAATTTGTAGCTTTATCACTTTGCAATAATCTCAGTTGACCCTTCTGTGTATAGGAAATATGACAGTTTTCTCTTAATTGTTTGTAATCAATATAATGTATAGTGCATGGCATTATAGCCTTGTATATTGTACATTATAAAGGGTCAATGACTATTCACGTTTGCTTGCTTTTGTTTAAAACAAAAACTTATATGACAATACATGACAACCATTCTCCCAATGCCTTTAACAAATGTCAATTTAATCCCCACATAAAAATCTTCACATTAGTCTTAATATCTCAATTTAGAAATGAGAAAACTGAAACAAGATGTTGAAAATTTTTCCAAGTCTAAGTAGCTAGTTCGTGTGAGGTTAGGGCTTTCCTTCCAGGAAGTTTCCCTATGTCTACAGTCATGCCAATACTATTATTCCAAGGTGCACAGCCTATCATGTGGAAAGGTGGCTTTTATGTATTGTTATCGTTGCTTTTCTCATCACTGTGACAAATAGCCCGACAGATGTGACTCAAGAGAGAAGAGGTTGATTTCGGCTTCTGGTTACTGGTGATACAGTCCATCATGACAAGGAATGTCATCCTGGAGGAATGCTATGGAGGTGATAGCTATCTCCTCACGTCCTCAGGTCTTCGATCCATCAGCAGAGAGTGTGGGTTAGAGCGAGAAGTAGATTTCCTTTCGAAGACCTGGCCCTAGCAACCTACTTTTGTGATCTAGCCCACCATCCTAAAGGACCCAGTTTCCCCAGCACCACCACCTGGTGATCAAATGTTCAAATATCTGAGCCTATCAGAGACATTTCACATTCAAACTATAACATGTGCTAATGTTATAGCCCTATGAATTCCTGAAGCAAAGGGAATATTCCCATTGTACTACTGTAGATTTGCTCAACTGTTGTTGCCACGGCCACCAACATCCAAGGACTATAAAAAGTGAACGGTAGGTTTGTTTTGGTTTGGTTTTCCACTTAGGTACAGAAATCAGGAACATACTCAATTAGTCATAATGTGGACATACTTTGAACAGCCCTTGATGGAAAGCTAAAAAGAACTCAAGATAAATGAAAGTATTAGTTTCTTATACTTAAGGCAGAGTGATAATGCAATATTGAGGTAACTGAGATAACAAGACTATTGAAAGATGCAAAATCTGATAGACTGGGAAAGATGAAAACCACGGCTTGGTCGTACTCGATTGGAAGATTGTAGCAGATCAGAAGGTGGAAAATTCATATTGTGAGAGGAAAAGAAAGAGGAAAGAGAATGGGAGCCAACCAATATGAGAAGTGACAGAAGAAAGGGCTGCCTGTGAGGAGAGTGTCTCCATGTTGCCAGCTGTTGAAGAGAGTTGAGCAGGCAGTTGGGTGCTTTTCTCCCATGTGGGCAATGTAAAGCCTGATTCCTTCACTACTGCCCCAAGCTCTGACTTTTAGATGCCCATTAAAACCAGAAGATTTACGTATCTGACTCAGTGAATGAAACTTTGTCAAACATTTCCAGTGCTTCTGATAAATTATCAATAACTGATTCAAGAGTAGGATTTTGCTGATGACTTTTTAATTGTCTAGTCCTATAGGTTTTCTGCCTCTTTATTTGCTGTGGTTTCTGTTACCTCTTATTTCATCTCCAGCATATTGGTTCTTATCTGAAATGCTCTTGACCCCATTTGTGCAGAGAAAACATAGTTAATGCCCATCTCCTACTTCCTTATACATTCCCTTTCCTTCCTTGTGTCGCTGGACTCCTTCTCTGGTTCTGAATTATAGATTTGGCTTTTGCCTCCGCAAATAAAAAATATAAATTCATGCAAATGAACCAACTGGTACATTTGTTTGCTCAATTATTTGAGGACTATCATAGAAGTGTCACCTTGCACACCAAGCAAGGGACTCCTTCTAGATCACTTACTGTCCTCTACTCCTTCTGCAGAGTCTGCCTTCCAGAATCCTCCTACAAAATGCAACGTGCCTCCTACAGGCATACTGCTGACCTAAAATTATGTAACATAAAGCATCCTGGGAATTTTGGAGAAAAAATTATATCATTCTTCTACCTGAAAGAGACTGTAAAGAGATTGTAAAGAGCAGGTACTTCCTGTATGGGTACTAGGCTAAGTCCTATCCTAGAAGATCCTAATGTGATTTCCTTCAGTGTGTGAAGAGAAAAGTCTCAGAGAAATGTTGAACTTTATTGCCACGTTAAACAGGTATATCAGAGTGCCCAAGGAAAGGAGAAGCGTAGGTCATCTCTGCTCACAAGTGGAAGAACAAGAGAAAGCAAGAATTGTGAAGTACAGGGCCTTCTATTTGGAGGAGACAATCTAACCAGGATGGATTCTTTACCCCATTGCTGTTCTCCACTCAAGTAAATGACACTCTTTTTTATTTTTTTGAAATGCAAATTTCATTAAACAAAAATCTTTTTGGTGCTTATTAAGAGATTATTTGTATATCTTTTGTAGCATTTTGCTACCATGGGGTATTTTGTCTCTCACACACACCTACATATTCCATCATGCTATATTTACAATTATTTAACACAATTAAGAACATTGTTTAAATTTTAGACAGACTTCTCCTCTTGTGGAATTTGGAAATTGAAGGTAGCATTTAGCAAGTTTCCTTGTCAACGATAATAGTCAATTTTAGAGCTTTTAGGGAGGAATTGAATTACCCACACAGTTCTGCTTTCTAAGAATGTGCAAATGCTTGTCTTAAGCAAGCCAGAAAGACTACTAGTGATGCTCTAGATGTCAGCATAGTAACAAAATGCATCAGCCTTCTAGTCCCAGTTGGAGAAGATGTTTATTTGGGGTCAGAGAAAGCAGGAAAATGTTAGGTTGTTGTCTTCTTCCTTGGCCTTTCAGACTCTAGCATTGTAGCTCTGCTCATTCCCAGGAGCTTTAGGAGGGTGACGGGTCACTTTGAATGTTTTCAGTAAAATAGAACCTCAACAACTGTGCACTTTATAAACGATAAGCCACCACACAATGGTTATATAGTGGTTTGTTTTCTTACTTGTTACTGGTCTCCCTTCATATGAATAAATAAATGCACTGTGGTGTTGGGTGTTTTCTATTCAGCGAGTGTCCCTGGTGCCCATATAGTAAGTGCTAGCTGGAGCAGCCCTTCAAGGAAGGAATGAACAACCCATTCCAGCTCATGGAACGTAGTCATCTTCCCTACGTAGAATGTGCTTCCTTGCCAATTCCACTGTGCTTTCTCAGTGGGGGAGAATCTGGAAGAGGAAGAATTTCATTCTACTCACTTTTACCCTGACTTCTTTTGTGGTATTAGCCACTAAGACATTGAAATGAGGAGGATAAAAGTCATTCAACTTCTTGTGGATTTGATTTAATGGATTATAAATTATACTCAGAAGAGACAAAAATCAGACAATATTAAGTTTTCAAAAAGATAATATACTCAGTACTTAGATAATGAAGGAAAACATTTCTAAAAGATCTAGTAATGTCTTGACGTTTACATCAACGCAATAACTCAATGGTGACCCTGTTCACACTTTATATATTGTATATAGTTTTGCCTGGTTTTGTTTTTTGTTTGCTTATCAATAAAATCTGTATTCCTTTGGAAGCTTCCTGCTGGACACAGTTGCAGTAATACCAGGTGTGGGTGATATATTTTCCTGTCTTCTAGAGCTTTCAGGTGTGCTGTTACGTTACTGCTATAAGATTTCTTTAATTTTTTTTATGTAGACACTTGGTGCTATGAGTGTGCCTTCTAGAACCACCTTCATTGTGTCCCCTAAGTCTGGGTATGTTGTCTATTTATTTTCATTCACGTGCCCAAAGTCTTTAATTTCTTTGTTTCTGCCTTCATCCGTTTGTCATTCAGTAAAGAGTTGATCAGACTCCAGGTGTTTGTAAGGCTTCTGTTGTTTCTGTTGTTGGTATTCAGCTTTAGTCTGTGGCGGTCTGGTAGGATATAGAGAGTTATTTAAGTTTTCTTGTACCTGTAGAGACTTGCTTTGTATCTGAATGTGTGGTTAGTTTTGTAGAAAGTCATCAAGGGCAGAGAAACGGTATATCCTTTTGTGTTTGGGTAAAATTTTCTGCAGTATCTGTTAGGTCCCCTTGGGTTATGTTGTCAGTTAGCTCTAGCACTTCTATGTTTCGTTTTGGCCTGGATGAACGTCTTTCGACAAGAGTGGGATATTGAAGACTGTCATGGTCAGAGTGCAGGAATCAACTAGTGATTTAAGCACTGGTAGTGTTTCTTTTATGAACTTGGGTACCCTTGTGTTTGCAGCACAGATGTTAAGAATTACAAAGTTCTCTTGGTGGAATATTCCTTTGATGAAAATGTAGTGTCCTCCCCTATGTCTTATGATTAGTCTTGGTTTGAAGTCTATTTTGTGAGATATTAAAATGGATACATCAACTTGCTTCTTTAGATCCATTTGTTTGAGATACTTTTTCCATCTTTCTAGGCTGAGGTGATGTCTGTCCTAGATGTTAAGGTGTGTTTCTGGGATGCAGCAGGATAGATCCTGTTTTTGCATACATTCTATTTGTTAGAATGTGTCTTTATATTGGGGAATTATCTTTTTATTTGGGAATTGAGAGCATTTATGTTGAGATATATCAATGACCAATGATTTTTAATTCCTGTTATTTAGTGTGTGTGTGTGTGTGTGTGTGTGTGTGTGTGTGTGTGTGAGTGAAATGCATGGGTCTATTTTCCTTCTTTTAACTTTGCTTGTCTGGGATTATTCATATCCTGTTGGAATTTTCCTTCTAGCATATTCTGTGGGGTTGCATTTGTAGATATTGATTAATTTTTTTGATAAGATGTCTTATTTTCTCCATCTATGGCAATTGGAAGTTTTATTGGGTATCATAGTCTTGCTGGCATCTGTGGTCTCTTAGAGTCTGTCCAGACCTTCTGGATTTTATAGTCTCCATTGAGAAGTCAGGTATTATTCTAATAGGTCTGCTTATTACTTGGTCTTTTTCCCTTGTAACTTTTGATATTCTTTTTGTTCTAGACTTTTAGTGCTTTAATTATTATGTGCTGAGGGGAAGTTCCTTTCTGGTCTAGTCTATTTGGTGTTCTGTATGTTTCTTGTACCTTGATAGGCATCTTCTTATTTAGGCTAGAGAAATTTTCTTCTATGACTTTGTTGAAAATATTTTTCTATGCCTTAGAAGAAACCCAGGGCTTTCTTGCCCTTCCTCTATTCCTATTATTCTTAGGTTTGGTCTTTTCATAGTGTCTCACTCAGATTTCCTAAATATTTTGTGCCAGGAATTTTTATTATTTATTAATTTCTAGATTTAACACTTTCTTTGACTGAGATATCTGTTTCTCTTAGTATGTCTTCAATGCCTGAGATTCTCACTTCCATCTCTCGTATTCTGTTGGTGAAGTTCATCCCTGTGGTTCCTGTTTGAGTTCTTAAATTTTTCGTTTCCAAATTTGCTTCAGTTTGGGTTTTCTTTGTTGTTCTTATTTTCACTTTCAGATCTTGAAGTATTTTGTTCATTTCCTTCCACTCTGTTTTCATAGACTTCTTTAAAGGATTTATTCATTTTCTTTTTAAGGATTTCTGTCGTGTTCATAAAGGCTGTTTTAAGGCCCTTTTTGTGCTTCAACTGTGTTGGTATATTCAGGGCCTGCCGTGGTGGGGTTGCTGGGCTCTAGTGGAGACATATTGTCTTGGCTGTTTTGACTGTGTCCTGTCATGTCCTCGTCCCCCTTTGTCCCCTCCCCATGACATCCAGGCATCTGGGTAATTCTAGATGCTAATGTCTGGTCTTGTGTTTGTTGGGTGGGTATTTTGTTCTTTGGTTTCTATTTCCTCTCTAGTGTGGTGGCTGTGAGTTGCCTAGTAGAACATTTTTCTGTGGTCCTGATAGGTGTGGTCACTCTGTGTTACAGGTAAAATCTTTCTGGGTATTAGTGTGGGAGCCAGCCATGATAAGCTAAGTATGGGCAGGTCACCCAAAAAACTTCCAACCATTATCACCTGCCAGAGTAGAACTCGGCCATCGATAAATTTAAT
>LOJH01066167.1:0-10376 GCA_001685095.1 Ellobius talpinus | reverse complement strand
AATGAATACAATTTGTGTGTTGTTATTTCGGGTGTAAAGCTAGCCGTGCGGGAATTGGGCGGGACGAAAAGCAGGCCTGCTCGCCTCATCACTACAGCAAGTGTCTTTCCTTGCTGAGCCATCTTACTTAGCTCCCTCTGAGTGTCAAGCTCCTCAGAGCCTGAGGAAACTTGAAGGAGTCAATCAGTGTTCCTTACAACCACGGTGTTCAGTGGAAGCCAAGATCCCCTTGAGTACTACTTGAGTTTCCCTTTCCACAACCTCTTTGTCCCAAATATTCCCATACAAGCTGGGTGTGGTTACACAAGCATTTAATTCCAGCACTAGGGAAGCAGGGAAGAACAGATCTCTGTAAGGTTAAGGCCAACCTGGTCTACACAGTGAGACTCTGTCTCGAAACACACAAATCTACATACAGTATGCAGGCAGCTCGCGTGTTCTAGAGGAAGGGAGAATGCAGAAGAAAAGCTCATGGGAGTTCAGCAGCTGAGAGAAATGCAGGAGTTGATTTCATCTAAGTTTGTCTTCGTATCCCAACTGTCCTTTGTGACACTTCTTGGAAATAAAGACAGACTCGTGAATGACACAGATAGAGAAGTCAGTCACTTCAGACACCCTTGTGGCTTCAGGGAAGGGTATTGGCTATCTCAAGTTGCAGAACAAAAAATAAGCCCAGGTTATATTGGACTCTATCATTATATAAACATGAAACTAATTCTCTTTTCCAAAGAGAGCTAGAAGTAATTGATTTTTTTCTATAACTCTAATTCAGTTTAATAATGCATTTCCTAATAAAGGCACAATTAGCAAGTCAATTCAACTGCAGCATCGCATGGCTCCCCATCTCTTTCCAATTAACTAGCCCCCTAAGAAATAACTCCATTCTCCCCCTCACAGCACATCTGGTGTCAAACCCTCTGGGAGCTATAGCTGTTCCTCCCTAAACAACTGTCAGGGTGTTGGAAGCGAAGGGTGCTTACTCAAGCTTGGCCACAAACCAGATTTGTCAAGATGTGGTTGGGTATATAAGCCCCACCCCCTCCTCAACACTAATAAAACCTCCAAGGGCTAGCTGAGGTTATTTTAAGGACAGTTATACAAAACAAAACAAAACTGTGTGGGGTAACGTAAAGAGCCTGAGTCAGTAGGCCTGCAGCATTTGGCCTTTAAATAAAAAATAACTTGTTTCTATATTATAATAGTAAAAGTAGTCATCTTGGTTATGAATTGAATGGTGAGAAGATACAGTGCATTCTTGACCCCTCCCACAGTGCTCTGGAAACCCTGTGAGTTCAGTTCCTTGTTTACTAGAGTCTTAAGAGTAACTTGGAGGGTCAGCTCAGACAATGGAACACTAAAGAATGGTGATTAAGGTGGGCACTTCATATAGAAGCCCTCATGCTCACACTCCCATTCACAACCAGCCATCTTGCAAAGACCGTATTGTTCTGGACGTTCCCGAACACGAACTAGGCATTCCTGGGTGTTTGAACCTGGTTGGTGCTAGACTAAGGAGAGAAATGGGAGAGATGGGTCATAATACCTATGAGCAGCTACTTTAAAGTTCTTGCATAGGGAGCACTTAAAGGTAAATGCAAGGGAAGAAAAAGGAATAGCCTGACTAAATGCATCTCATTCAGGACAGCAGCCACTATGTGCCCTCTGTATTCAAGCCATCAATGCAGGGAATATTGTTTTTGCTGTTGCTTGAGACAGGGTCTTTCTATGTAGACCTGGCTGTCCAGAATTTGCTATGTAGACCAGGTTGGTTTTGAGTTAATAGAGACCTGCCTGCCTCTGCCTCGCAAATGCTGGGATTAAATGTGTGAACCACCATGCCTGGCTCAATGTAGAGAATAATGTAAAGGCTGGGTATGATCGTGCACATCTGTAATCTAGTATTTGAATCTAGTAGTTGAGAATCTGATGCAGAAGGATGAAGAGTTCCCCGCCAGTCTAGGCTTTGTGGTAAAACCCTGTTTCAAAATAAAGAACAAAGCACCAAGCCTGGCATGGTGGCACATTCCTTTAGCCCCAGCACTCAGGAGACAGAAGCAGGTGGATCTCTATGAATTGGAGGCCAGCCTGGTCTACCTAGTGAGTTCTAGGACAATCAGAACTGTATGGTAGATCCTGTCTTAAAAAAACCAAAAACCAAACCAAAACAAAAGCACCAGCCATGGTTAACACATACCTGCAATATCAGCTCTTGGAAATGGGTTTGCGGATTGAACTACGTTTTCAGACTTACTGGCAAGGGTCTTTACCTGCTGAGGCGCATCGTCAGCCTTGTTTATTTTGAGTCACAGTCTCACGCTGTAGTCCGTCCTAGCCTTAAACTCCTAGACCTCCTGCCTCAACCTTCCCAGTGCTGAGATAGCGGGTCTGTGCCACCAAGCCTGGTGTAACATTGCTCACATGCTTGTCCCAGGGGGCTACACAGACCTTTACCTAAAAGGCAGGTATGATTGCTATCTCCATTTTCTAGTTGAAGAACTCAGAGCTTACAGAGTTCAACTCTCTTCCTTAAGATCACAAGTGACAAAAAAAGAAAAAAAGAAAAGCTGGGCAGTGGCAGCGCACACCTTTAATTCCAGCACTTGGGAGGCAGAGGCAGGCAGATCTCTGTGAGTTCGAGGCCAGCCTGGTCTACAGAGAGTTCCAGGACAAGCTCCAAAGCTACACAGAGAAACCCTGTCTCAAAAAAAAGGAAGAAAGAAAAGAAAAGAAAGATCACAAGTGGCAGAAGAATCAGAACTCAAGCTGAAGACAACACACAAGTTTCCTTCCCACTAGCAACCAGGCCAGCAGTCCCTTCCTTTCCCTTCTGTGAAAGCAAAAGCAAAAGACTATACAATTAGAGTTTATGTATTAGAAAAATCTCAGAAGAAATTTAATTTTCGTCTCATAAAATCAATCCAATTTTCACTTGTCTTTGTCACCTTCTTGAACATTCCACTTGCGTGCTTGATTTGTATACATTTATACATTTAACCCACTATCATAGCTAGAATTTCACAGTCTATATTTTAGACTACAATATATTGTTAGAGTACTTCTATAATTTGTATATTTCGGTAGTGTATATTAATTATATGAAGCAATAGGTTTCATTATAACATTGTCATCCACATACATAAAGCATTTGATCATATTTCCTTCCCCATGATCCACACTTATTCCCCTGCTGCTAACTTATTTCCCAAGGCTCCTTTTATTATTCATGGTTTTTTCTTTAGATTCCACATATGACAGAAAATACAATATATTTTTTCTTTCTAGGCCTGGCTTATTTTTCCTAACATGGTGATCTCCCCTTCTGTCCATTTTCCATTATCCTGAAGATAATGGTTTAATCCTCTATTGTATATATATGAGACAGATAGAGAGCCTACTACTCCCTAGGGCACTAAGCCTATATATGCATTTTAACTTAATACATGTTGCCTGTTGCTTTCCAATAGCTAAACCAATATATACTTTCACCCTAGTGTCTGAGGTTGTGATGCTAGTTTGAAAGCTAAACAAGAAGGCACATGCCTATGATCCTAACACTTGGGGGGCTGAGGCAGAAGGATCATGAATCTTAGGATAGCTACACAATGAGACCTAGTTTCAAAAGGCCTTCTACCCAAAATGAAAAATGCAAACAAATACATCAAACACTCTATTCTGAGGACAAGCTACTCACAGAAACATCTGCTTGCCAGTGTTGGGACCCAGTCATGACAGCCACTTCGAAGCTCTATGTGAAGTTTTAGAAGGTTTACTTTACTGCAGGGTTTATGAAGAAAAGATTAAGGGTCCGGGACCATTACAGCATTTTGTGGGAACTCCCCTTACCAAAGGCTTCCAATTTCAACATGTCACCTCATAATCCATTGTGTAAGAAGCAGAGACACCCTGAGAAAACATCGCTCAACCTTAGTATATATCCGGTTACCTGTTCTCCTCACTGGTAAGAGTCATCTTGGGCTAGAAAGATAGTTCAGCAGTTCAGAGCATTTGCTGCTCTTGAGAGGACCCTGGTCTGAGTCCCAGCCCCCACGTGGTGACTCACAGCCATCTATCTGTATCTGCAGTTCTAGGGGACCCAACCCCACCCCTTATGACTTCGGTGAGCACAAGGCATACACATACATGCAGGCAAAACACTCATATACATAAAATAAAATCAATATAAATTTTTTTAAAGTTAGCCAGGTGCTGGTAGCGCATGCCTTTAATCCAGCACTCAGAAGGCAGAGACAGGTAGATCTCTGTGAGTTTGAGGCCAGCCTAGCTTATAGAGCAAGTTCCAGGACAGCAGGGCAACACAGTGAGACCCTGTCTTAAAACCGCCCCTCCCAAAAAATCGCTATCTCTTCTCACATATTTTGTTGTTAGCCCAGTTATGTAATAGACAGTGGCCATCCATGAAGAAACATTTTACATTTGAACTTAGCCACAGAGCAGAGAAGTGATTTTGACAGAACATTTTAAATTCAGTTAAGTCAATACCCTGTATGTGACGTAGGGCCATCCCCAAAGCTGAAACTGGAATGATTCTTCCAGTAATATTATTTTTCTGCAAAAATTTATAAATCTCCCCCACCCTTTCCATTTTTGAGACAGGGTCTCACTTGTAGCGTTGGCTGGCCTGGAACTCACAGAGAGCCACTTGCGTTGTATTGGAGATCATTAGAAGTTTGTTGTTGTTGTTGTTGTTGTTGTTGTTTTGTTTTGTTTTTTTAATGCACTCGTATCGATACTGCATGTTTTCCGACTTGTTTCTGTAGTGGGCTCTCCCTTCCCCTTCCTGTTGCTCTTCTGCTGCTTCTGATTCCCTCCTTGCTCCCACCCACCTCCACCTCCCTCCAACATTCCCAGAGCCCTGGTTCCCGGGGACATGCTTCCTCCTCACTCAGGCCCCTTGTCCCCTAACTAAAGAACGTGATTTCTGCAGATCCAACTTTGGCCGCTAGGGGACCCCCTGCTCCCTTGGCCTGAGAAGAGGGCGGGGGGAGGGGGAACCTTTTCGTCACTATTTTCTCCCAAACCAAGGACAGATAAAGAAAACTAAAGAGAAGGTCGCCACAGTCTTCGAGTTTACGAGAACGACAGGACTGTTCACTGTGTCCATTGATACAGCTTGTCCTCCGGCCATCATGGGAGAGCGGGGAAACTCGCTGCCTCTCAGCACTTCCTTTCTCAATCTTCTTCTCTCTTAGACGTGACCTCATGACCTCGGGAAGATTTTCCAACCTGTTCCATGACCCTTCCATCGCTTTCACCCCTACCTCTAACCTCCTCCCCTTCTCCCGGCACTGGCCAGGAGGGAAAAGCCGGGCTGCCTGCACCAGCCGGCAAGGTTCCGTTACCCCTCCCACAGGTCCGGGCGAGAGCAGAGCTGTGGTTTCTTCAATCCTTCCATAGGCTGTACCAACTGGTCTTGACCCTTTCTTTCTAATGTAGAATGATGATTTGTCTGCATGTGTCTGTGGGAGGGTGCTGCCATGTGGATGCAGGGACTTGAACCCAGGTCCTCAGAGGACCTGTGCTCTTAACCTCTGAACCATCTCTTCCAGTCCCCCTCCTCCATTGATTCTTAATCTCCACCGCAGGAAGTCGGGGACAGAGTCAGATTTCAAATCCAGATCTTCTGGCTCCGGGCATGTGGAGTGCCAAACTACAATCCCTCCTTTAAAGGGCGGGTGAGATGGTTAGGCGGGTCAAGGTGTTCCCCCCCGCCCCCCCGCTGTTAGCTATGCTCACTCCATTTTATAAAGCTCCTCCATTTTGACTAAACAATGACAACTACGAAACTAGGTTGGTTTCCTGAACGAAAGTAAAATGTTTTCCCAGATTCTTGACCTCCCTACCCCAATAGCAGCAACAAGGCATTTTCCCATCACCGGACATTTTGTTTTCCCTACCAGGAACCTTGTTTCTCTAGCTACCCCTAACTGGACCAAAAAGGAAAAAAAAATAGTTCCCTTTTCCTTCCTCCCCTGTAAGTCCTCGACTCTGTAAGGCCTGTCGTGCTCTCTGATTTGTTGGACTAGAGATCTCTCCTCCTCTGGGTTTCTCCTGAATAAGGCCTGTGCTATTAAAGAGTTGCTTTAAAGAGTCCCCTTGTCCGTATTTCCTTCTTGATGACCTTAGAGACACCAATTCTGAGGACCTGGGGTTCATCACCAGGATTCATAAGGTAGAAAGAGAAACCCCACTGGCACAGGTTGTCTTCCTGACTTCTACATGCCAGATAGGGCACATGCAAGACCCACCCGCACACATGCGCACGCAAATACATAAAAGTAAAGGGCTGTGTGTGCAGTGGTATTTTAAAAGCCAATGACAGTAATAGGAAATAGTGAATTTAGCATCAGTGCAATGGCTTAGTGAGTGGAGGAGCTTGTTGCCAAGCCTGCCAGCCCGAGTTTGACCAGAACCCACATGGTCGAAGGAGAGAACCAACTCTCTGCAAGTTGCCCTCTGACCTCTCTCTAAATACGCAAATACACTAAATCTACTTTAAAATATTTAAAGAAAATTCTGGATTCAACATGCTAATGCGTTTTGATAGAGAGCTCTAAAGCTGAATGATGCCTATGGAAAATATATTTATACCTTCTCAGGTGTTCAGGCTTCATTGAAAGACCTGGGTTCTCTCGTGGATATGACATGAAATTAGAAGTGAAACTGGAGGACAAAGGGGAGAGGGAGGGGAGAGGTGTGGGAGGACAGATACTCAATTTATAATATGTCTGTGTATGAAAGTATCCCGATGTGACACAACACCATGAATAATGGATGGTTTTTTAAAAAATAGGAAACTCCTTATGAAATCCAGTTCTATGAACATTGACTATAGACAGTAAAAAAAGTTCAATATCCCGGAGAAGAGAAAAATAATTTTTCTACATTCTGCAGTGGACTGGTTCCAAACACTCCTATTTTTACCTGAGAGGGTACCCTCTGTGTTCTTGAATTTCAGTTTCATAGATGGCCAAAGGCAATGGTTAAGAGATATTAAAATTTGCACTGGTCCATAGAGAGTAAGCCTACTCCAAGGAAAACCGTGAGTTCGTTGGGAAAGAGCAATCACCCTGACTAGTCTCCCATTACATGGGGTTTTCATCTTGTCTGGTGATAAACTAAGTCAGAAATTATTCTTTGATGTTTGTGTTAAACAAATATCTGAGATACATCAACTTACACAAAGTTTCTTTTGATACTTGTTTTTGGAATTTTGGGTTCATACCCAGTTGGTCACCTCCATTGCTTCGAGTCTTTAGGACACCATGGTGGGAGCACGCAGTGGATGAAGCCATTCATTTTCATAGTGGCTCAGAAGCCAAAAGGAAAAAGAGACTTGGGTCCCACAGGTTCCTTTGAGGACAAGCCCCCAGTGACCTAAGACACCCCACCACCACATGCTACCACTTCTTTGTGTTTTGTTTTTGATATGGGGTCCCAAACTTTTAGACTCAAGTGACCCTCCATCCTCAGCATCCCCAGTGGTTGGGGCTGTAGGGGTGCATCCCTGCATCTGATCTAACATCCCATTCTTTTGAGGTTTCCACAGTGCCAAACTGTAAGCCTATAGGGGGCACACTAGAGACAAAGAGCTAAGTTAAAATAGATTTTTTTATACCAGCATCCATCTCTTATTGCTAAACTTACACAAGACTGCTCTTTACTGGGGATGAGAGATGACTCAGTGGTTAAAAACACTTGCTGCTGAGGGAGGCTAGAAAGATGGCTCAGTGGTTAAGAGCATTGACTGTTCTTCCAGAGGACCTGGTTCAATTCCCAGCACCCGCATGGCAGCAATTCCAGTCCAGAGGATCTGATACCCATGGTAAAACACCAGTACACAAAAAATTAAAAAATGCTATGGGAGAGGACCTAAGTCCAGAAACTCACAACTGTCTCTAACTCCAGCCCCAAGGAATCTGATACCCTCTTCTGGATCCTGTGGTCTCTCCCCTGTTTTTCCCTTGGGAACCAGCTCCTGTATTAATTGGATTCTTAGAGCTGGCCAAAGAGCCCATATAAAACTATGATGGGGACCAGGGACCAGGGATCCCTCTCTCTCCTGTGCTGCTGCAACCATGGGTTCCTTAAGGCTTGTGAGTGGTGAACTTAAGATCCTTGTCCTCCTGCTACATTCGTTTTCTGGAATCTTCTTCCCCCACCTAAACGTGCTGGGGTCACAAGCATGTTCCACTGCAGCAAGTGTATACACCATAGCGCCTCAAGCCTGCTGGCAAGCTCTTTGCCTACAGAGCTACACCCCCTGCCAGGCTGGAGTTTTTCTATTCAGAAGTATTTTTCTTTAATGATTCTCTATGACTTTCAAATGGGAATATTACCCATTATTACATTATGAAATGTAGTTCCTACAAGAAAACGTAAGCAAATGTTTGACTTGTTCATGTATTGACTAATTTCTCAGAGGAATGAGTTGGTTGCCTAGCAATCAGGAACGTGACCAGTAGGCTTTCATAAAAGCATAATTTCAAATATTTCTCTTTATTGAAAGCATTACAATTCACTGTGATTAGCATTGTTTTTGATGCTTAAATTATCCCCCTCAGATTTGCTCTTGTATTCTTTTGAAATGACCTTATCTCTTTGAAATCTCTTTTCTGGTGCAGGAAGATGCTCTAGATTCATCTCTTATACTTTCTAACCCAGAACTGTAACAAGTCATTTCTTACTACCCTTAATTACATAGGATGAGAAATGATATTTAGAACCATCTGGTACAAGAGGTATCCGCTGTGAATTCATATTGAAGGTAAGCCAAATAAACCCTTTCTTTGTGTTGTGTTGTGTAGTGTTGAGACAGGGTCTCACTGTATCACTCTGACTGTCCTGGAATTCACTTTGTAGACCAGGCTGGCCTCAAACTCACAGAGACGGTGGATCTCTCTGCATGCGTAGCCTTTACATCCCAAGTGCAGGGATTAAAGCCTGGGCCACCGAGTTCATGCTGCTTCTTCGTCGTCATTTCCTCATAGACAGGGCTGACAAGTTCACCTAAGAAGACACACACTCGCTTTCATGCCGACATTTTCAGTGTAAATGAGATTTTGCAGGGTTTTTTTAAATTTTTTAAAATATTTATTTATTTATTATGTAAACAGTGTTCTGTCTTCTTGTATGCCTGCAGGCCAGAAGAGGGCACCAGACCTCATTACAGATGATTGTGAGCCACCATGTGTTTGCTGGGAATTGAACTCAGGCCCTTTGGAAGAGCAGGCAGTGCTCTTAACCGCTGAGCCATCTCTCCAGATCCCATGCAGGTTTTATTTATCTGCTTCAATTTTATATTTGAGCTTTTTTTCTTCACTAAAAATCGCAGGTACCACAATGTAATTTTTTTTCCTGTACAATTTATGGAATTGTTTCAAACAGACATAAGAAATCCATTTGTCCTGTCATACTTTATACCACCAATATAAGACAACTGAATGTTAAATAGAATTGAGTTGTTTTTGTTTGTTTGTTTTTTAAAGATATTTTGTGTCCTTAGACTATAGCCCACTAGGGAAGTAGTGTTGCAATACTATAATCCAAACTCTCTTGAAATTCTTTCTCCAAGTTGTAGTAGAAGACTTACAAAAATGTCCCGAAACTATGATTGCCACGAGCTATTGCTCCTGTGATGACATTGTGAAATGGGACAGTTGGCCTGTAACTAAATAGAAACACTTCCCAGATAGGCCTGACCTAATCACAGGAGTAGAGAAACATGTAAAGTTTCCTCTGACTGAGAGAGGACTATGGGGGAATTCAGAGAAGTCAGAGAGAAGCCGAGGCCTTTGCTGTGAGGTGCAAGCATCCACGTGAGAAGGAACGAAGGTGGCCCACAGGAGCAGAGCTGTGCCTGCTTGAATCCAGAAAGAAAATGGGGACATCTCAGGCTTCGGGTGGCAAGGAGGGGGATTCTGTGACCGGCCTGAAAACTGTAAGCAAGCAATTGCCACATATCTTCCACGTAAATGTTAGGCTTTGTCAACTTCCTCACTTTAGTTTCTTGAGGTCATGAACTGAAAAAGCGCTGAGCTCACCTGGACTCCTCCCAACCCTGACATCACAAGGAACTTTCAGCTGCTAAGTTGGTGATGAGTTTTATGCATTGATGGGAAACTAGTGAAGAGCTCTTCTGCCATCAAGAATGTCTTAACTCTACTCTCTTCTGTTGCCGCGAAGAGACACCATTCCCCCAAAAGAAAGCATTTAAATAGGGGCTGGCTTACAGATTCAGAGGTTTTGTCCATTATTATCATGACAGGGAGCATGGTGGCATGCCGGCAGACATGGTGCAGGAGAAGAAGCTGAGAGCTACATCCTGATCTGGAGATGATAGATAGATAGATAGATAG
>LOJH01066166.1:5246-15622 GCA_001685095.1 Ellobius talpinus | reverse complement strand
TGTAGACCAGGCTGGCCTCGAACTCACAGAGATCTGCCTGCCTCTGCTTCCTGAATGCTGGGATTAAATGCATGCACCACCACTGCCTGCCTGTTTTTGGTTTTTTTTTTGGGGGGGGTTTGTTTGTTTGCTTGGTTTTTTTTTTGATAAGCTCTCATGTATCCCTGGCTGGCCTCGAACTCACAATTTAGTTGTGTCTGGCTTTGAACTCTTGATTCTTCTTCCCTCACTTCCTACATACTGGAATTACAGGGGTGTGCCACCAGCTGAAACATTTTATTTTCTACACTGGAGATGCTTTTCCTCTTTTTAGTTTTTCTCTCTCCTACCTTTTGAAGAGGGCAGGTCCTAGCTATCCGCTCTTGTAACTAAGTTGTAATCTTACTGTCTTTTGAGCCTGTCCCCAGCCCCTCTGTCTAGGCCTTCCTTTCTTCTCCTTGCCCTCATTCTGTTTGTAGATCCCATCCCCACCACTGTCTTCTCTTGTTGGGCTTCATCTGGGGTTGTTAGTTGGTAGGGATCGAACCTCTGTCCCTTCAGAACTCTGCAGCACATTGGACATAGTACTTCCCTGCCTCCCCTGCACCCATCTTTACTGGCTCTTCTCAGAGTGAACTGCGGCGAGCCATGTTTACAGCTGGTCCTTTGTCCCCACTCACCACAGCCATACACCAGCTCACACAGGGCTGTGACGTCATACTCTGGGTGCCCCGCCCACCAGGTCACACACAGCTGTGATATCATATGAATGGAGTATTGGATTCTGCTCTTCTACCCAATTTTGTGATTGAGATTCAGCAACTTGGTTATCACCCCTGAAGCCCAAACAGCTCCCGGACATCAGAGCCCCTTTTTACCATACAGTTTGTTAATTTTTGGATTTGCCAAGCCTGGGCCAAAGTGAAATATTAAAAGACTTGCTGCTGCCTTTGCAAATACAATCTTCTTTTAAAGTACAATTTAAAGACATTTATCGTGGAGACGAGTTGCGTTCGTAAACTGTCTGGAAAGAGATTAGTGTGCAAACGTACTTCCTAGCCTCTGACATCGGCTGTCTAAGCTTATTGTTTACAATAAAACATAATGGTGGAGGCCACCAAGGACCAGGAAGCTCGTTACTGAGCTGTTGTCTTTGAGGTACATTTGTAAGAAATGATTCGCTGTGCCATTGGTCCGCCTGGGAGTTCTGAAGGAGACAGTCGATTTGTAGTTTTCAAAGCATTAAAGCCACATATATTCTTTTAATGTCATCTAGTAAAGATATCATTGCCACCTAATTTAGGGTGCCTTTTCCTCTTTTTCCCCCCAGTGGAAAGTATTTGTCTATTTCTAATTATAGTCATTTGAAAAAAATGTTGCCAGCGCTTGAAATATTAATTTAAATTTCCAAAAATTACCAAATTTTCTTTCTCCAGCGTGAGTTTCAGTTGATGAAATCAATTGGTGATTGATTTCAATCACCGTATTAACAGGTTTCTAGCCAGGCGTAGGGGTGCATACACCCCTTGCACACCTTTAACCCCAGCACTTGGGAAGCAAAGTCGGTCAGGAGGATCTCTGTGAGTTCGAGGCCAGCCTGGTCTACGTAGGGAGTGGCAGGACTAAACAGAGAGAGTCTGTCTCAAACTAAAGGAGGCTCCCCCACCCTCAGGGATGGCCTATTCTAAAGCTGTGTTGGAAACCAGGGACATACTGGAAGGGTTTGCTGTTGCTTATTGTTGATTTTCTCAGTTCTGGAAAACAGATCAGTTACAGGCATTTTCTCCTGTTTCCTACGGGCACTGAGATCATTTTACACAAGGGGCCACTCATTAAGAATTCCTTGCAAAAGGGAAGTGGGCTTAATGTGTTGTTCCGAGAGAATATCACCCCAGAAAACTTAAGAGAAAAGCAAACACTCATTAAGCAAATTGACCAACAAGCATCCTGATGAATGTTGGATCAAATTTGAATTCCCCCCAATTTTGTTCATTAGTGTGCTTTTAAAACCAATGCAATTGTTTGTGTCTAATTATTTTCTATTTTGTGTATTTGAATGGAGAATGGCTATAGAATTAACTCTTGCAGGGCAATTATCTCATTAGCAATTAAGGAGAAAATGGTGACTGGTAGCTGAGTAACCAAGAAATGCTTGGTCAGTGATGAAACAATGCTATGGACAGACAGACAACCGCTTGGCAAGGGCTCTGAGGAGAGTTCAGGCCCCAGTGTTACAGACCAGCAGGATGGGGTTCTTCTGAAAAGTGTTTTCCACACAGCAGCCAGGGTCCCTTACAGTTCTCTGAGGAAAACACCCACGAAGGTTCTGTTTCTCCAGCAGGCAACAATTGCTCCTGTTCGTGAGAGGTAATAGCCCTGTGTCAGAGCACGGCCTGTGGAAGGGACCCCGGGGCTCCTTGATGCGCCAGAATGGGCTTGGGGGCCCGGGAAGGGGGGTGCACAGGAGGATTGGGTGCCAGGCCCTCTGACTCACTGAGCCAGATTGAGGTCTGATGCGCTGCAGAAGTTGTCTTCATCACCAGTGTCACCGTTCTGGAGTCCTGTAGCTGTGACTGGTGCATTCTGCAACATTTCCCACTTGAAAGCTTGGGGATTTGAGAAATCTGTGCACGACTGGCTGCCAAGGCTTGTCAGGGGGACCCAGCACGAGGCCGATTTCTAGGTGTAAAAGCCAGACAGATTCGCTCACTCAAGAAAATCTGTTTCTGCAGGTTTGACTCGAGTTTCAAGATAGAGATCCTGGTACAGTTTCTTGCTACGCTAATGTCCCGAGTCTGGGTTTCTTCTGCTCGCTGACTACTGTGTAGGGCAGGGGGGCTACCGGTTCTCCAGTTGTGGTCAGGATCAGCCACAACAGCAGTCCCTGACACCAGGCAAAGATACCAGCACCCGCCTCGCTGAAACCTGCTGCGTTGGCAATGGTGGGAACCTGGCTTCCCAGTCCCTTTAACCAGCCCATCAGGGGAAGCCATTGCAGGCTGAAGGCTGAGAACCACCGACTAAGGGTGTTGGAATTGTTGAGCCTCATCTCAGCACGAAGCTCAGGGCCTCTTGAGTTCCCTTGGTGTTCAGACAGGGTGCAATTCTCAGTTCTCCTTCTGTCAGCCTAAGAAAGATAGATAGGAGTTTCAGTTAGTCCAGACAGGAAGACAGAAAGCTGCAGCACTGAGGGACTGTGCAGAGGTTTCCAGAAACATGCATGTGTGATGCAGGAGGAGAAGCAAAGTCCTTTCTAGAGGTGATATCTTCAAAGGGTAAATAATAAATAAGATTGACACCTGCCATGACTCCAAGCTTTCAGAGACTACCCGCCCAGTATTGCTCACCTACATGGGGGACTGCAGACTACCTTGGGGGGCCTGGTTCTCTGCTGGCACACCTGCCTCCTCCTCTGCACTCAGAGCCCCTTGACTTCCATAAAGGTATGTGGCTTCCTGCCCTCTGCTCACTGCCTGGTGCACAGAGAAAGCGGTGCTTCTTCCTGGCCTCCTGATGCACCCCAGTTTCCATCTCCTGCCTCTCCCCTTGCTCTTCCACCCCTGGGGTGGGTCAGGTCCGCTCACTCATGCTGCCTGACTCTTCACACTTATCACAGAGTAATTATACAAATGTATAATTATTGGTCTATTACCTAACCAGGAGATAGTATCAGCTGCACTGTGGGGGCGGGGAGGGCTGTGCACTGTTGCTCCAAGGGCCCAGCACATAGCAAGACTTCAGTGTGATATTTTTGGATGAATGAATGATGGGAATGGAGGGTGGAGTTCAATCCTCACCATTATTTCAAGGATGCCTGGATTTAAGGCTACCTGATAACTGTCCAATTTTACTGAATTTTAGGAAGGCTGGCCCCGCTGAATTGGCAGTTGGCCCCGCTGCAGTAGCATCTTCTTGCTTGGTTTTCATCTGAGTTCTGGCTGTGGGGTACCCAAGAGAGCAGGAGTGTTGTCCTCCAGGGAGATGGCGGAAGGACAAGCTCCCCTTGGGGATGTCGTGATCCAGGGTCAGAGGCCAGCAGTCTGTACTGGAGAGTTGTGCTGGGAAGGCTTTCGTTGAGACGAGTGCTGTCTTGTCTCCCCCAGGGCTTCTGAGCGCTGCTTCTTTCTTTGTACACAGAAGGGGTGTTTTGTGCATCCCACACAGTAATAGAAGAGACATGCAGGGCTGGAGAGATGGCTCAACGGTTAAAAGTGCGTTTCGTTTTTCTAGAGGAATCAGTTGAGCCCCAGCAACCAGCTCTGGTGCTTACAAACCACCTTAGCTTCAGGGGAGAACCAGTGCCTTCTTCTGGCTCCTGAGGGTGCCTGCAAACAGACAGACAGACAGACAGACACACACACACACACACAGACCACATATACAAACAGACATAGACACACAGACACACGTAAATAAAAATGAAAAGAAAGATACAGTTACTGGCATTGGTTTGTTTTGCCCTGGCTCAAGCTTTGCATTCCTTTCCTAGAAGGTGACAGTTTGTGAGCCCAGCCACGCAGAGGCTTGGGATGGGGCCTTTGTCTAAGATAAGAGAGCCAGCTCCCTTGGTCTTTATGCGAAGAGTTACAGTAACATTCGTGCACACCATTCACAAAAACAGCGTCGTCTTAAGCCTGGGTTTTGAGGATGGTATTTCAAAATCTATAGAGTAGAAGTGCCCATAGGCTCATGGCAGTCTTGCTTTTGGTAGAGAAACTAGTGACCTGTTGACTATTTGAAAATTGTCGGGGTGTATGTATATACACGTGTGCATTTTGCATTGACGGCGCTACATGCTCTGTTTTTGCAATGCTAAGGATCGAAGGGCTTTTGTGTGCTAGCCAAGCACTCTGCCACTGAGCTACACATAGTAGTCCTTCAGCATACTTTTATACCTGTTGTAAATGCTGCTTGATTGAGTAAATTTAGGAACAGAAGCTCAAGCTTTCAAGAATCGTGTGACAATAACTATTGTAGATAGCTGGCTGGGGGCAGTGTTACCCCGAAGGCATGTGATTTTGGTTCCTGTGTCCTTTGTTTTAATGGTTTCATCAGATACCATTCCCCCCTAACCTCAGCACATTCTGGACCGCCTTTCCTCTACCCTGTCTTCCTACTTGTCCTGGGCTCAGGGAGTGTTTGCTTGGTGCTTTTTCTGGTGCCGTCAGGTCCTTATCCTGTGGCTGTCACATCAGTGATGACAACAGCATCACAGCAGGAAGTTTTGTCAAGCATAGGTTCTTAAGAGATTTAGAGATGATGCAAGGATCCAGAACAACGCTGTGCATGGCTTCCAGACATCGCCACTGAGTCCTGGAGAGGCCAGTGGGCTTCCCCAAAGCTTCATTGCCTTGGCTTGGGGTCCCTGTGCCTGGCTCTAAGACCCTACTACCTGTGCCACACTATTCCTGGGGTGTCACCTGCTATCCCAAGCTTACTGCAGCACCTGCCACTTACACCCTCTGGTCTAGACTTACTTTAAAAAGGTGCTGTATGACGTCTCACAGTTGGACACCCCCTCCCCGCACCTGTTAAGGTTTTNTTTTTTTTAATCTGGGTAGGGTGAGGTGGATAATTGCAAATGTCCAGAGAAGCTGCAAGGTGGGTGCAGAGAACTCCAGGCTACAGCTGCTAGCATTTGATACTTGCTTTTTTTCTCTGAAGCTCTGAAAAGCATCTCATGTGCTGGTTTCCTGAGCACACGCAGGCCACCCAGGCTGCCTCTGCCCTTGACTAGAGGGCTGTTTTCCTTCCTTCTGGGAAGGACCAAGAAGGGCGCTTCAAGTTCGTTAGGGAGCCCCTTAAATCCTGTACCTTCTGCACAGGCTCGCTGTCTTCCTAGAAATCTCTCTAGCACCAGCAAAACAGATTCTCCTCTTTGGCAAGATAACAGGAAGGCAAGTAGAGATGGGCTCCCCAATTGGTTCCCCGGGGATTCGACCCAGCCCATTAGCCCGGCGTGCGGTACGCTGTTGCCCCTCGAGGAACTGAAGTCTGGTGGCAGAACAGTTGCCACTGCCTCCGCCCCCTTTCTCCAGCAACTGCCTCAGATAAAATTTCTTGTCGGAAACAGTACTGCTTTCGTCCCTGCTTCTGTGAGATGACATCTTGACAGTAGAAATAGAAGGAAGATTTCCTGTTTGCTCCAGCGTGTAGGAACAGGGAAGGTACGACTTTCCTTATTTGACAGGTCCCTTAAAAGTAGATTTTAGAGTATATTTATGAGTAAAATGTATTGACTTACCCATTATGAAGAAAATTAGCATATTCATCTAGTTAAGTCAAGTATAATTAATTCCTAGCATCTTTCAAAGCTAGAAAACCAGAGGCGTTTCCAAAGTGTTGATCACAGTTGAAAATGCCTCAGGGAAACCATCCAAATGTCAGGATGAGTGCAGAAGAAAGTGTGGTACAATGCTTGCAGTGGAACATTATTCAGCCTTGAACAGGGGTAGCGTTCCAACATGCGATGGTGTACGACATGCGGTGTATGACATGCAACGGTATACGTGGGTCTCTATGGCATGACGAGGGAAGCATGCAAGTCACATGAGGACAAATAGCGCATGAGTACTCTTACTCATGGTACCTAGACGGCCACATTCAGGGAGTGGGAAACTAGGCTCATGGAATTGGCGGAGACAGGTATTGAGAGTTACTGGCTAGTGGGCAGCATTTCTGATTGAGAAGATGAAAATTGGTAAAAACGAGTGACGATAACTGCCTAACAATGCGAATGTACTTAATGCCGCTACTTACAAATGGTTAAAATGGTAATTAAATATTATGCATATTTTAGCTAATAAATTTCTGAAATGCCCCAGTTACCATATGCATGTCCATATGTATGTGTATGTGTGCACACACATACACACGAATGTGTGAAAATGTTAATCGTTTCTTACCTAATGTCTCATTTGACACCATTCGAACTTGATGCTGTAGGGTTGGAACTGGAGCCTAGGGTTGCTGATGCTTTATTTGCAGAAGTTTGTTAGCCCCCGTCACCCCTTACTTTCCCTCCTGGGTCTGTAGAATTCTGGGACTCCTGAGTGAACATAGCGTGCCGGGAGCCTACAAGCACTACTGTATCCGTGTATACAGGCCACTCCAGCCACAGGTCAGGAGCACTCCTGACCTGGATCTACGGAGGCGCCT
This sequence comes from Ellobius talpinus, assembly GCA_001685095.1. NCBI lineage: Eukaryota > Metazoa > Chordata > Mammalia > Rodentia > Cricetidae > Ellobius > Ellobius talpinus. The sequence continues at coordinate 8,485 of LOJH01066166.1, read as the reverse complement.
ACATAGATAGATGCCTGCAGGCGTGGCTGTGCTGAGCTGTAAGTGTGGCCGACCCTTGCCTCTCTTCCTGACCCATTATCTCCTGCCTTGTTCTCTGCTGTTCTTTAAGTTAAGGAAGTTGGTGTTGAAAAGAAGGGGACATCCTCCAACGCCATCCCCAGCCCTGGCTGAACAGATGGCTGGGCCCCTTTTTCTCTGGTGTTTATTAGAGGCCGCTCCTAGCACTTCTTATCTGGTTCACATTTCAATAAGCACTTTCCAGAAATCCAAACACAGAAACCTACATATTTACAGCAGGAGCTGTGCTGGGTGGTGGGGAAAACCCAGTGGAAATGAGAAGGCGCCTTCCCTTCCTTCTGTGATGCGGCCACTTATGTTGTCCTTGTCAACCCAGGGGCTTATCTAACTACCCAAAGGCCAAGTCCATGACTAAAGAGCCTTTCCTCTCTCTCCGAGTCTTTGAGTGACTTTGAGATGGAGTTGGGGGTGGAGGGTAGGAGTCCTACTTCCTCAGAGGCTCAGCTGGATTTTTCTTGGGATGAGTGAGCAGGGATTGTTTCAAAGGAAAATATTTTCCTGGGAAAGCCTGTACTTCTGGTAACTGTATTTGGAAGAAGTTCTCAAAAACAATAATCTTTGTTGGAGTGTGAGTGTGAACCAGGAATTACTTTAGTTGTGCCACAGGCATTCGAGGACCTTCTGTGTCCAGCCCCTAAGTCTGTAAGGAGATCTTTATCTCTCTACCCCTTTGGTTCTAAGTATTTCATTATAGGTCTTGGGCTTAAAAAACAAACTTTATATTTATCTTTAATTTTATTATTTTATTATTTAAAATATTTGATTCATTTATTATGTATACAGTATTCTGCCTGCATGTATGCTTGCATTCCAGATTGCCCTATAGTGAGATTGTGCAAAACAGATGGTTGCGAGCCACCATGGGGTTGCTGGGAACTGAACTCAGGACCTCTGGAAGAGCAGCTAGTGCTCTTAACCTCTGAGCCATCTCTCCAGCCCCTTAATTTTTTTTATTTACTTTGTGTGTGCATGTAAGGGCATGTGTGCACCACAGCACATATGTATGGAGGTCAGGAGAGAATTTTCCAGAGTCGATTCCTTCTTTCTAGCCTGTGGATCCCAGGATTGAATTCAGCTCACCAGGCTTCCGGCAAAGTTCCTGCTGGCTGAGCTGAGCTGTCTTGATAGGCCCCTGGAATTTTAGGCAGACACCTTAACAGCAGTAATATAACTTTCCTGTAGTGGTGGGGGCTTTGAGACAAGGTCTCAACAAGCCCAAGGTGGGCCAGGAGCTGGCTGAGGTCAGCGATGGCTTTGAACTCCTGACTCTCCTCAGCCTTCAAGCCTGTGTGCCATGCTCCAGCATAAGAGGTCCTCAGGAGTCGAACCCAGGACCTTGGGTGCACTAGGCAGGCTTTACCCATTGATCTACTTACCCAGCAGGCCCCGGAGTCTTAGTGCCCTTGAGACTTTTGAACTTTAATTCTTGGGTCAGGAGACTTGGGTCAGTACAATTCAGAACATCTGGGGGTCTCCACTTGGGGTATTCCTCTTTATCCTTCACTAGTTGCTTAAAAACAAACAGAAGCAATTATGTGTTTTATTTACATGTACAAATATTAAATCACGTCGAAAGCAAACATTTCCCATTTTTTTGCTCATGCCCTTCAAGCGGTGCAGAGCTGTGCTGAATACCACGGTTGTAAAGTCCTCCTCGTCCTTGTCAGTCTCTTAGCAGCAGCTGAACATGTGACATCTCTTTGATCTCGGGTATGCTTCTCACGAGGCACAGGCAGCCCGAGGGGGTTTTGCCACTGGAGAGCTTGCTTGGGATTTTGGGGTGGGACACATCCCACTAAGATGACAGTATGCAGCAGAGTAGGATGTCCGCTGGGGGTGTATTCGCCAGGAGGCGGGCACAGCGGTGCCCTCCTCTAGTCCCTACTGCTCAAGAGTAACGGAGGAGAGGACTTGGAGCGGGGTGGGTGCCACCTCAACTCTGGCACTGAAGACCAGCCTGAGCCACATAGTGAGACTTCATCTCAAAAGATTGAAGCAACAACCAAAACAAAGCCCCAAACTCCAAAAACCAGATATGCGAGGATACACGGATATTACAGGAAAGGCAGTCTTTGAGCCCCGGGCTTGTCTATGTGGTGAAGGCAGAAACTGGGGGAGCTGCTGAAGCCTACCGAGTTCCTGCTCTCAGCAGCAGAGGCAGGAAGGGGCCAAGCTGCAGGTGATGGATCCCCCTGGCCCAATTTCCCCTGCAGCAGAGCAGGTATAAGGGAGGATGGAGGGCGTGGGCAGCCTCTTAGCCCTGCCTCCCCAGAGCAAGGGCACTCCTGTTTGTCAGGGGTTTCCTTCTCTAGTGCTGGAGAACTATGCTTCTTCCAAGATCCTTGGGATCCCCCCATCTCAGCCTCTTAAGCAATGGAACTGCAGGCTTGCCCCACACTGCCCAGCTTCCTGCTATTTTATGAAATCTGGGCAAATCAGCCAGGTCTCATTGTCCGCTGTTATTTCTCCACTTGGATTCCTCTGTAGTATGCAACCAAGAGCCCATCTCCCTTGTACCACAGATATTTTCCTGAGAAGACTGGGTCCAAACATAGTGCCTTACACTGACTTTGGTGCCCTTCGGCCATCATGGGCTCCAGTACCACCCAGCCTCCTGAAGCAGAGCTTGAGAGCCACTCTCTCTCTCCCAGCTGTCCCTGGTGTGTCTCCTCCATTTGCACTATCCGCATGAAATGCCCTGGATTGGCACTCTCCTCCCTCTTTCAGTGGGGGTCCTGTCCTTGATATCTTTGGCCTTTGTAACCCACCCCTTACCCTAGTGATTTTACAGTTGCCCTAGTTACTATTTGGGCTAGTAAGAGTAAGTGTGTCCCTGACCCTCGCCTCTAATCTCGCGAGCTTAGCCACACACTGGGTCAAATGTCCCTGAGTCTGTTTTTCTTCTAATCACTTGATACTTGCCATCATCCCATCACAGAGGGCTAAAACATGTCTTGTTTTTTCACTGTCCAGGGCCAGCCCACCCAGAGTCCCCTCAAGGGCCTAGATATACCCATCTCACCTGACTGTCCTATAGACTGCTCATTCTGCTGGCTTAGGCTCTTCCTTTTTTCTCAGCTAGCTTTGTTTTAGTCCTGTTCCTCAAATGGCAGTCAGGGTAGGCTCCCCACCCCTCCTATGGAGAAGCAGGCCCTGGGATG
>LOJH01066161.1:0-10377 GCA_001685095.1 Ellobius talpinus | reverse complement strand
GAAAAGGGAGGAGGGAGGAGCTGGAAATTTTTAATAAAAAAGAAAAAGAAAAATCATATGACCAAGACTGCAAATGGCAATTCAAATCAGTACTCTTCCAACATAAAACATTTATGAATGTTATTCAGCAGTATCTTTACAGTGTAACTGCATGCCAATGAAAATTGTGATTGCTTAAGTGCTGAGGTACATCAGCTCTCTGTACATTCTGCAATTGGCGAGATGTGCATTTTAAAGGCATATATTTTCTAGGCTGCCATTTCATAGAATAGAGAACCTGGATGACAATTTTTCCTCTTCTGTAGAGTATGAATAATTTGTGATAGGTAGGTTTTTGAAGTTTAACTCATAAAAATTAAAAAAAAATTAGGTGTACTTATTTTAATTTTATGTGTATTAATATTTTGCCTGTATGTTTGTATTGTGTGACATGTGTGTGCAGTGGCTGTATAGACCAGAAGCAGTTTCAGGTCTTCTGGAACTTCATAGAAATAAAGGTAATGGTAAGAAAGATATGAGTTCTCGGAATTGAATCCAGAACTTCAATGAGATCAAGAGTTACTCTTAACTACTGAGTCATCTTCCCAATCCCCAATTTTAAAAACATTATAAGGTTTCACATGAAGACCTTTTAATTAACGGAGAGAATTGACATTCTTGCTGTATTTCCAATTCATCACTTGAAAAGATATTTATAATCTGCTCTTGTCACAAAATGCAGGTGAACTAAACATTTAGATGCCATTAGCATGTCATGGGATCTCAAGCATAACTTTTAAAAAATTGCATATAGCCAAGTCATGGAATCAGGTAGGACATTCCCAATGATTAAATATTAGATGGTTTGATGAAGTAGAATAAGAATATTCTTAGGACATGGGTAGATATTCTAAAGCAAAGCTGTGCAGAGGATTCACAAGTAAAGGTCTTCTTAAACATATTACACAGCCATTGTATATGGTCAAGATAGGAAGTCCCTGAAGGGAAATAATTTGGCATAAAAAATAAATATCAAACCTTGACTCATTTTGGGGGTAGATATTACCCTTACCATGTGTGCTGGCTAAATGTTTTTTTTGTTTTGTTTTTGAGTTTACACAAACTCGGGTTACTTGAGGAGAGTAAGTTTATATTGAGAAAATGCTTTGATCGACCTTAGGAAAGCCTGAATTGCATTTTATTAATTGATTAATGTGGAAAGGTCCAGCCCATTGTGGGTAGTGACACCTGCAGGAAGATATCCCTGTATTGTATAAGAAAGAAAGCTGAACAAGTCATGAGGAGCAATACAGCAGCCTCATTTCTTCATAGCCTCTCCTTTAGCCCCAGACTCCAGGCTCTTGCCATGACTTCTTATCTTGAATTCTTTCAATGATCAATTGTGACATATTAGTTGTTTTCAAAATTGCTTTTGGTAATGGTGTTTATTACAGAAACAGAAGGCAAACTACGACCGCAGGTAAATAACGACTGACTTCTAGAGATAGTCCTATCTAGATAAGTGTATTAGCTTGAGACTTTACAAGAAGCCTTCATGAGGTTGACTGATTTTTTTTCTATGGCTAAAATTACATACAATTTATTCCACATATACTCAATGAGACATGCAGAATGATATCAAGAGTTTTGAATTCTGTTTCTTTTTTCCCCTACCAAATTGGTGAGAATGTATGGGCAATAAAACAAATTGATAGCAATGTATAACCAATATAAGCATGAAGACGGTCTTATTTGTGCCAATCTGATTTATCCCAATTTATGGACATTATGTAACACTCGTGATTTTTGTTTTCTGCTTTTGTAATAGGAATTGTGACACAATTTCTTAATTCTTTATTTCAATTCTGTTGGTCCTAATTTCTGAAGTTCGCAGACTAAAATGTTGATTCCTAGGTCTCCCAGATGGCAATATAGACTTATAGTCATGTATTTTCATCATGGCACTATTAAAATCTTATATCCACAGCAGTTCAGAAACATAGGTGTTACAGCTTATGGTGATTTGAATAAGAATGCCCCCCCATAGACTCAGATATCTGAACACTTGTTTTTCCATTGATGCATGCTCGCGCTGCATTATAAGATTGTGTAGCCTTATTAGAAGTGAGTTACTGGAGATGGATTTTGAGACTTCATAAATCCTCCCACACTTCCAACTTGTCATCTGCTTTGTCCCTGGTATTGAAGATGACATCTCTTAGCTTCCTGCTAACAGTCCTCCATGACCATTTTGTATGCTTCCTCTGCAGATAGAAGCCAAAATGAACGCTTCATTCTATAAGTTGCTTTTGGTCACAGTATTTTGTATGGTAACAGAAAAGTAACTAATACACCATGCAATTAAGTGTAACATTGTGGCTTCAGTGGGGAATTATATCTCTAATCTTCTCCCTTTTATTTCTCCTCCCTGTTTACTTTCCCTTCTGTTATCCCTTTTAGTACTTGTTAAGTAGTCAGTACAGGCTAAACACTGTGGAAAGCACTTGTGAAATACAGATAAAATAACCACATCCATTGTGTCCCAATCGAAGTTTATAACCCAGTGAAGGAGTGAGTCCAGTAATTAAAAAGTCATACAAAGAAAGTCTAACTAGTGGATGCATGAATGAAAAGCCTTCACAACTAGTCATGGAACACCGTAGTGGTGGTGGGGGGATTAATGAACTGACTCTGGAAGGAAGGTGTGAGCTAGAATAATAAGCAAGATAAAACCCAATTACTTATAAGAAGTATTCGCCATTGGCATGTCATATCATGCCGGTATAGCAATCATACCTATTCCACGTTGAAGATTCACCAAAGTTTCCTTTTGAGTTTTCCTGCCATCAAAGTGCATATTCCTATTATACATTAGTTCCCTTTACATATGATGTTTTTATCCACTGTTCAAATGCAGTGTACACATTTACTCATTCTGGATGTGTGGTCATCTTCAAGTTACTCATGAGTTACAGTCTTAAAACATGAGTCCATGATAGAGTAATTTTCATCTACCATTCTGTGGCTCTCTGAAATCTCAGTATAAACACTAATGAATCCCACAGCATCTACAGGCTGTGAAATTCCTGATGATGAATGATAGCTTTGTGAGCTCTTGGTACACAAACAGTTGAGAGAAGAGGCTACATACATTGCAATACTGTTGTATTTAGCTTTCTATTGAAAAATTCTTTCCTTCTCTCATGTCTTCATGTACTGAAGTCTACAACGTGAGGTCATTGTTAAGAGTCTAAATATTACGATCCCTACATCAACCCACAAGTTGTTTTTTGTTCAAAATAGAACACATCTCCCACTACAATGGCACAGCTAAATAAGTCATTTTGTGTGTTGGAAGAATATCAAGAAGTCAACATTTGGCAACAAGCCTCAGGCCATTATACTATTTGTTATACCAATGAATTCAATGTAATTCAACTAATATTTGGGAATATATTGTGTGAATAAAGCTCTGTGGTAGACTCTATGGAAGTGGGAGAGTAAAAATATAAATGGGCTAATGATTCAGAGTTTACAACTTAATGGCTAAGGGGATATTCCCATAGCAAACCATGCTGCTGAGACATGAGCCCCTCCCTGTGGTAAACAAAAAGCCAGAAATATGACTTTTATTAGCAAATTATCAGACATCAGTAAGGTGATGTGACCGCATTTGAAGTGAGTATATCACCTTGAAATCTCTACTTACACTGAAGTTCTGAGCATTATGGATATACTTGCCTTCAGAAGGAAAATTTGGTCTTTGACCAATTTGCTGTGTAGCCTTACATAAATACAGTTCTTCTTATAATGCCATAATTTTAATTAAAAGGTCATGAATTTGAGACACAGTGGAGAATAATGAGGCCAAGGAAGAGGAAAAGGAAGGGGAAATGATATAATTATATTTTAATTAGTTTTTAAAAAATAAAAAGAATCAAAATAAGTAGAAAATAATTTTTAAATGGGGGAAAAGGGTGTAGTAAATATTGGAAATATAGTTATGATAGGACCAGTGTCTTTCCATGATGTTCCCAACCTGTTAACCCAACAGGTTAAATCTCATTGTTGTAGGTGCTAACTTTTGAATAGTGTGATACAAAGGCAATGGGCAGCATCACTAGGATTTCCTTTTTCTGAGTTTAACTGTATTGTATGGAAGGCAATAGGGTGAAAGGACAAATTACATTCTGGTCCCAGAGAGTTTATTTTCCACACCATCTTCCAATCTTTATGAAATACTCTGCAGCAACAGTGCAATGGAATGCCATGTTTCTAATTGGCAATTGAGACACTCAGGCTGGTCTCTGTCTACTTCTCTTTCTACTGACAAACCCAGAGCTCTTTTAATTCTCTCCAAGAAGGCCTTGAGAACAAAAGCATTTGATAACTTCCTTGAAGATTTGCAACTCTCTGTACTGCCCACATATTACTGAAGCTTATTTCCCTTCCAAATCCAGCCAGCAGTTTGCTCTGGAGTCTCAATTATCTCTTGTTGCTATGGCACTCAGCTGCCAAGTAACATTTCATTGCTCCTTGCCATCGCTCAGACACAGAAAGAGCCAGCATGGTAAGAAGGAATATCAAGTTCATCAGTGGGCTTTGAGGGCCACCAGGTGCAATGCTTCCTAAATCAGCTGGAGGACGAAGATGTGAATGATAAGTCACATGACAGATCTGACAAGTCTGATCTTCATGAAAACAGATGATTCTGTAGGTTTCCCTAGACTTAGAGGTTCATCTTTGATTGTACAGCAACTATAGCAACTCATCCTGACTTATCAGTTGAAACACAAAGGTGAAAAATCACCACAGCTGAGTAAGGACTATGGGCCAACTTTTCTAGGTTGTCTCTCTCTTACAAGGCATGGGGCCTTGGCAGGGAGGGAGGACGAAGATCACTGTGAAAATGTCATGTGACCATTTCTTTGATGTTGGAACATCGACAATCTGCCACCATTTACGAGAGCCCCTGAGACCATGAAATAGTACCCATCAGTGCACAGCTGTCCTTTGTCTTGGATTCCCTATGTAAACTTGCATAGCTAAAACAAGGGTTGTTAAGTTCTGTGCTCACTGTGAGTCAGCTGATGGATAGCCTTTGTCCTCCCCAGAGTGGTTAAATTGTTCCAGTTAAAAGAGATAATTTGGTGCCCTCCAGTGGCTAGACCTGACACCTCGCTCTTGACCTTTCAACCTCTTTTTTCCTTATGAGAGTTACAGTTCAGTGCTTTCTTTAATCTGAAAAACAGAATCCCCATTTTCTCAATATAATGGAGGACAGGATCAGGAAGCAAAAAGTAGAGGCAAATATATCAGTTTGTGTTATTATTATTATTATCATTAATATTAACAATGGAACACCACATATGGACATTTTTGTGACAGTACCATTCTTTAGACTTAGATGGCCTTATGGGCCCATTATTTTCCTTGAAACTGCATAAATTTGGAACCATGTAACCAATAAAATATTTCAATAAAATAAAAAAAGTAATGGTTTTGAAGACTTCATACAAAATAAGTCCTGGGTAATGACTCCAGGATCCTAGAGAATGGAGACATGTTTCTAAGTGACGTTTACACTTCAACACTTAGTTAGATGGCTCCTACTGCTGAGAAAAAGTAATTTGCCTTAAGAGTCCAAAAAAGAAATAATAGTAAAATTCCTGCTCCAGTTACACATTTCACATATCTAAGCATCTTTGATTGGTGCTGTAATGTGGAGAGGCCAAATAGTCTTCTGAGAGGCCATCAAAGAATTACATTACACATTCCTTCTTTGTCAAGGATGGGCAACATGTACTTATAAATATCTACCAGTCAGTTTTTAATACACAATGATTTATAAATTATTAAAGAAAGAAACAAATGAGTTGGAAAGAAATATCTATCTAAACATCGTTGTTTTATATCCAGACAAAGCCATACCCTTTTGCGTATATGAAAGGTGAATTACTAACCTTCTCTTTCATTCTTACTCCAGTACCTAACTTAATTAAGGTGGTGAATCTAACATTTATATGTCTAATGAGCCCTTTATGTAAGGTTCATTATGAAAAGAGATGTCTAGAAACAATGATATAGCAGCTCAGTCATAGGTTGCCTAATGGAAACAAAAATATTTTATCAAACGTATTATTAGTCATGGACACTTTTTCCAGGGTTGGTTTGAGGAGAACAAGTTGATAAGTTCCAAGGAATGGGAGAGAAAGTAAAAAAAAATAGAATTTGTCAGAAGTGGCATGTATTTGTGTATGTGGCTGTGTGTTGTTGTTGTTATAGGTAATACTCTACAATGTGAGAGATCAGTAAAATACACTAAAAAGGGGAAATAAGTACACAAAAATCACATTGATTGTAACTTTGTGATGCACAAAAGAGTAGCCATTGCTCCGCTCCACCTGCCTACTGACTTACTAAAATACAGTTAGTTCAAACTGAGATCTGACCTCAGTATAAACTATTCTGAAGAATTTTACCAAAAGATATGATCAAAAGTAATGGTTTTGAAAACTTCATACAAAATAATAGTATAAAATATTTAATCTGTTGCTTCCCACTCTTGTTCATTTATTTTCTGGCAGGACACAATGGTAGTTTGGTGAGTATGTAGCAATAAGTGGCTGAATTCTGAGTATTTTTTAAAGTTGGCACCCACAGAATTTGCTAACAGCCTGAATGTGGGGTGTGAAAGGTAGGAGTCAAGAATGACTTCGTGGATGGACTTGTCATTAGTGAGGATGAGGGAGTGTGTGGGAATAAATATGAAAAAAATATGACTCAATGACTTTAAATGAGTCACCCAAGGTCTCCTTGGTGAGTCAGAGAAGAACAGTTATGTGAATTGACAGGAAAGTAAAAGATCTGTTAATTTGCTTTCTGTGTCTTTAAGAGTTGGAAAGTTTGGGTTCCAAGGAAGAAAAATGATTTGCACAAAGTCACATAGGAAATGAAGAACAGGGCCTCTAAGATAGGTGTCCTGACAGGCAGATAAGTGGGCTTATTTTTGCCTTTGCACTATAACTATGGAAATTCAAATATAACCAAGTTTAAGCAAGTCTGTAAATATGTTCAGGGACGAAGAATATCTGGAGACATTTGGGGGAGAATGCCTTCAAATCCCACAGGTAAACCTTATTCTGCACTCATGAATGATGGTTCTAGTGAGATTGTTGGATCTCATTTGAACTATGAATAAACGAAATACTATCTCTTTAAAATTTGTTTAAGGTCAAGGTGAGCAATGGGAACTATCATTTAATAGAAAAATGTTCCCATCAAGTGCCAGAAATTCCATCTTTAAGCTCAAGAAATCTCACAGCTTAACTCATAGCAAGGAAGACAGATGAAGTATAACAGATTAGAAACACCATCCTTTAAAAATGTTCTACCCAAATGAGAGTTCAAAGTGAAATGGTTATGGTGATTTATGTTTGAAGATAAGATCATAAGACCTGGATATATAATTGCTCACTCTTTTATACATTATATATTTCTGTACTTATGTAGAGTAGAATTATATATAAAACTCGTTTCAAGTCATCTATTGCCATAATAATGTTGCATAAAAAAGCACACCAAACATGCATAGATTGAGTGCATTATCGAATTTTGGCTGTCTTCTAACTTTAGTTCCTAAAGAAAGATTCCAAATCCTTATAATTTCATGGGTAGTAAGAATGTCTTGCTTAATTATGATGGACCCTGATGTTTCTAAAAACACTAGAAAAGTCAACCATGGCAATGGGTGGTAGGCTTTTGTTCTACCTGACTCTAGTCAGATGTCTGAGGAGAGAAGGCAGAATGTGGACTAAGAACCATAGGTGAAGATTTAACCAACCATATCTGTGTAGACCTGGAATCTCAGAGGGCTTCTGTGTTCGTAATATACAGTGTATTTTGAAATATCCATGTAAGAGTAGTTCATCCTTACCTCAAAGAACAGGTTAATATAAACATCATGTCCAAGAGCCTCTTGGATTTTGCCCTGTGTGAATATAAGTAATGGTTATGATTTGAAACTTTTGCTATAAGGCAACTAATTATATTGATAAGTATCATGTTTTTTTTAAAAATTATCTGAGACATCTTTGCAAACTATTGAACCAGAAGTGGTAGTGAGTGCTTTGTTTATACTCAGTTGAACTTGACAAAGGTATCCAGAGCCTCTGCCTCTCAAGTGCTGAGATTAAAGGTGTGCACCATCACCTCCTGGCACTCTTAATTTCATTAAAACATGTCGTTTGGCTCTTTCTTCAGTGCCAGAATTCATATAAGAGGACTTGGTTTGAGATGTTCTGGTAAAATCAAAAAATATGACAGGATGACATGGTCTAAGAGATTATACTTTTTACCCAGTAAGACAATTTCTCTAAGATGTTCTGTTAACTTTTCTAAAAAGCCAACTTACACTGCTTTTGCACACTTGCTACAAATGCAATGGTGTCCATTAACAGCACTGTTCTTATCGTATCCATCAACTTCACGGAGGCTCCAAGTGCCAAAGAATGGTCTTATAAAAAGAGTTTATGAGAGTTTACCTCCTAGATGAGGATTGAGAAACCTCTAACCAAGCTTCAAACATCCAGCGACATTTCTCCATAGTTCCAAATGTAACTATGAAAGTTGGCCATTTCCTTTAAGGTGGTAATAACTTACAGAGAAATATGAGAATCAATTGCTTCAACCTGAACAGAGCACTGTAAGTGTAAATGACAAATAATAAAAAAGATGCCACTGGAATTCAGAAATGAAGGTGGTTGTTTCAACCTGAAACATAAAGGAAGATTTGACAGAAGAAGCAGCAATTTTAACTGGTCTTGACTAAATAAGATTTGAACATGAAGAGACAGAGAAGGGGGAAATATAATACATATACAAGTAAGGCTTGGCATTTTTGAAATCTGGGAATGATTGGTTTGATAAAAGGGAAAATGCAGATACTGGAAAATGTGAGTAGGTGAACTCTAATACTCAGTTCTCTGAGAATATTCAACTGGATAACCAGTTTCATGGAAGAGATCTGCGAGTCCAGGAGTCCGTAAGAAATATACAAGGAATATCAAAAGATAGGGATGAGGGAATTATTTTGACCTTAGAACTCGTTTTCTCTCATTAGGGTTTGCTTTCCCAAGTGTGTGTTAACACCTAGCACTGTGTCTTTGCCATAACTGTTCTGTTAATTTCTTTTAACATGATTTATGTCACCATTGACTTAAATGTACTCAGCCATTTTGTATGTATAAAAATACGTTACTAATGTACTTTCATGTAGACACACCTGTACAAACATATACACACTTGTGCTGTCTTCTCTCACACACTGACTGTCAGAGAAAACACACATATATTTGTCTAAAATATGATTTAAATTAGACCTATGCTCTTTCTTTTAAAATTCTTTTAAATTACAAGATATATTCATCCATATTTGTGGCTCTATGTAACGCTTTTCCTATGATTTCGGAAGCATGACATATACAGGTTACCTAATAACCATGTTTAGGACAAAAATCATTATTTTGAGAAACAAGCTATAAAACACTTCTGTCAGTGAAGGGTAGTGCACACTCATTCAAGGAACAATTTTAATTTCCTACTCCCACTCAAAAGATTTAACCATAAATAGAGAATTCAATCCTCATTTTGCTGAAAGAAACAACATGCTGTACGATGTATTGATAGTCACATCCCCAGCATGTGGATAAGTAGTAGGCATTACTAACACGCTGCCTAAATGAACAAATGAATGACTACATTACTGTTTGTCTGAAAATAATTTATAACAATAAAAAAGTAGCATTTTCTTGTACTGTTTACACATTGACCTTGGTCACACAATCTTCTCAATTATCCCTTCTGTAGTTTTTAACCTTATTATCTTGAACAGTCCTTCCCTTTGCATTTCTGTCTCCCTCAATTTTCCACTTCCCCTTAAAGAGCATTATTAATATTAATTATGTATTAATATACAAAAATAGCACCATCATCACCTTTGATTTTTATTTTACTTGTCCCCCCTTTTTCATGTCTCTTGATTTCTCACGCCTTTGTATGATACTAAATCAGTAAGTCCCTTTTTCTTATTTTATCTCCTCACTTTTTTCTTGTTTGGTGGATCTTTATTTCACTATTCTTTAACTACTTCTTCTCATTGTGTTCAAATTGCTTATGGTCATATCCCCCAGTTCATACAGATAGCGTCTAAATGCAAATACCCACCAGAGAAAAAATTACAGAGTAGAAGAGGGAAATAATGCTTTGAAATAAACATGGTATATTGAATTGGTTTCCAAATCAGCACCAGTAAATAAATGCCAAATAGCAGTGCCGAAAGACACAAGATTGATGGAGGAGGGTCATCTGTCTTATATGTTACTTTCATTGGTTAATAAA
>LOJH01066160.1:0-10377 GCA_001685095.1 Ellobius talpinus | reverse complement strand
TAGCATTTTCTGGTTTATAATTTTCAAATATTAAAAATAATCGAAGTGATTTTTATTATTAATTAAAATTTTCATTTATTTTACACACCAACCACATTTTTCCCCTCCTTCCTCTCCCTGTTTGCCTTCTACTTCCCTCTGCCTCTCATCTACCTCCTTCCCAATCACTCCTACTTCTCTCTCCCTTCAGAAAGGGGCAGACCTCCCATGGGCATCTACAAAAGAGAAAAATAATAAAATATACTATTTTCATTGTTTAATAGCGTATTTAATCTTGTCTAAAGAAAAGGCCAAGTCCTTGTGCTTATCTCATAGATAGTATTCTCTAAATTCTTAATATGCCCTGACTAACAGAGAGTCTTCATTCTTTGGGACACATCAGATATCTCAAAATATATTTTATTAAGACAGGCTGAGAATGAGTGTATACATTTGGAGAGAGTGGGACTCAGGTTTGTTACAGAATTGAACATGTCTATATGACAAAGCCAGTAGAGACTCAGGAAACTGAAGTCCAAGAGACCTTACTCCATACAAAATATTGTGGGAATATTATTGCATTTTCCTGGGGAGTGAAGAAAGAAATCAATCAGTCCTGACTGTGAAACCATAGGGAAGAGAAAAACTTAAAGTTACACAGTAGAAGTCTCATAGATTTTTACCTTATACATCTTTCCTCCTGTACATTTTTAAGCCGTACATTTTTTACTAATCGACTGTAGTCTTGAAAATTACAGTTTTACAGTTCTACGCTCTACTAGAAAATGAACAACTTGAGGTGGAGTTAACAGTTCTCCAGCCTGCTATGGTGACAGATATGTCTCCAGCTCACCTTTCACAGGGGACATTATTCTAATTAATTTGGGGACCTAAAGGAGCATTTTGTCAAATGTGACATCATTTAGTAAGGCATTATTTTAGCATTCACAGTGATAGAGTATTTATAAAAAACAAGATTCCTTGCATTACATTGTTAGGAATTCGCGTATTATCTTTGTCCATAAAGTATGAAAGTACAACTGTAAGAAACACATAGTTCTATTGTTAGGAATCCTAAAATCTACCCCGATTAAGAATTAAGAATGATTTGATTATTGTTGATAGAAGGTGTGAAGTCAAATATGAAAAATGTAAATGTGAGGCACAGTTTAGAAATTCATAATATGTGAAGTTTTGGTCTCTCTCTTCTACGGTGAATTAGACAGGCCCTCAGTACATCACTCAAATTATTTCCCCTTCTGCTATCATAAACCTGAAGGCTCGAGAGAGTGTGTCACAGTGTAAAGAATCAAAAAGCGCTTTTCTTGGTGGCACTTTTATTTTAATACTTCCACCCATGTGATTTATTCTTTTTCAAACTCATCAAGTTATGCAGAAAGCCATTAAGAAGAAAATGTTGATTCATACAAATTCGATAAAACTATCACGGATTGTGTACCTAACATATGAAATAATTCAACAGTACCTGAGAATTAATCATCTGTTGCTCACATAGAAGTATTCATTGTACATAAAGAAAGGAATTTTTCAAGGAGTAAAACTATCTGCATATTTCTCAAATGAAGAAAATTTTAGCAGGTCATGCAATCCCTTTACACATTCTGCCTCCTTGGGTGTTTTTTTTTATTAGTATTGGAAATACTTTTAACATGATTTTCCTGGAACACCCTAGATTTCAAATTCATTCCAAAACAGTTTATGGATTGTTCAGAAACTTTATAATTTGAAAACATAATCATCAGTATGTTACATCAAATAGACACAAATTTGATAATGCAACTTATAATAAATGCTCCATTTCAGTCATGTGAGTGGGAATGGCTCTTACAATGCCATTCAACATATTACTAAACACAATCATGAGTCTTATCTTATTACAAAACACTGTAGGTAGACTACCAAAATGTATTGGTAAAAAAATAGTGCAAATTTTATTATTTAATTGCATATGTTATAATGATCAAGTACTTGCAACAAATTCACAATTATTATTTTACCTCCCTATGGCTTCATCAACAGAACTGTACTGATTTTTTTGTTCTGAATATTAGATTTCAATGGCTTGTCCAAGATTCTAAATCTATCTTGCTTTATCTGATTCACTCTCTCAAAGTTTAAATTTAATTTCAAGTTGTAATTATGCATATTTGTAGAGACAAAATTAAAAGACACAGTTCCTGAATTGCTAATATCTCTCTTTTACTTTTGTTTGTTTTCACTTTTTGGAGACAAAAATTTTCATGCAATATATTTGATCTTGTGTTTCTTATCCCCCAAGACACCCCCAAATCCTCCCCACTGCCTACCCATCCAATTTTATTTTCCTTTTATCACACTCTGGTTAAAACAAACAAACAACAAAAAACAACATTAACAAATGAAAACATAAAAACCCAGCAAACACAAACATAATCTTTATTAAGGAAACAATAGGTTTTACATTCCAACATGAAGAACATTTCTAGAAATTGTAGGTACAGCATAACTGCACTGCCTAAATATAGAATATTTTAGCCATGTGGATGAAAAGTTTCTGCACCCCAATAAACCTCTCTCCCGACGCAATAATCAGAATCAGAACAAATCAAACTGAATTAACAAAAGCCCAGGTTTATTGGACACCAATGCTCCTGGGTGGCATTCCGGCTCCCCAGAGAGGAAATGGGGAAGACCAGAAAAGCACGTGTTTGTTCTCTGGGTTGCTGTTTAAATGCCCTGTGGGAGTGGCCTTGAGCATCTCTGAGGAGGGGTCGTTGTTCGGTGGGATTTCTCAGGGCTGAAGTCTAGACTGAGGCAACTTTCAGGCGAGGGAGCTTGGGATGGAACTTTCCACCCAAACATTCTAGACTCCTTGAATATATGAATGCCAAGGACTGAAGTGAAACCTTAAACCAAACATTCCAGACTCTTTGGGTATATGGAGGCCAGAGGCTGGGGTGACGCTTCCAGTGAAACATCCCAGACACTTTGGGTATAGGGGCACTGGCTCAAGTATGACTACTTCCTGCCGCCATGGTGCAATGTGGGAGAGGGGAGAGTTGGGAGTTGGTAGGCTCCCACTCAGGAGGAGATGTGACTGGAGAGGCATACGGTTAACTGCAATCCTTGAGATCTCAGGCATCTGTTCCTTGAGGGAGATGAAAAGGCAGGTTGCTAGGAGAAAAAATAGATTGTTCTTACCAGCCCAATGAATGGGGATAGCCATGGGAATGGTGATTAACTGCCAGAATGAATGGGACAGAGAGCTGCCCTGGTTGTACAGGAGAGGCATGGGTTAATAAGACAGAAGAGCAGATATGCCCTTTAAAAATAGATTTTAGTTGATGGGTAGGTGTCCATTTGAGCCAGGAGAGATAGTCCCAATGGTGAAGTCCCAGGAACTGGTGCAGGTTACTGGCATTAACTGGAGGGCACTTTGTAAGTTGGTTTTGGCCTAGACAGCAGGAGTGACCTGTAAAATAGGCTTGAAAATGTGTGGGGTTAAAATAGATTCTGAAGACTGTTAGTTTTTCTCAGACCTCATAAAGGAAATTGGAAACTCTAAACCTCTGAAGATACACCTGAAACCTGTTGATCCCGGACTATGAAGCCTGTGAAAGAGGCACACCTGTCTGTATTTTTAAGCAGGAAACTTCACAAACGAAGTAATGGACTACCAGTACCTTAAGTCATCAAATGCCATCAGACCAGATTTGAGAGGGATAAATAAATGAGCAGAAGTGAGATAACTTCCAACCAAACAGTGATGTCTAAATTATTGCCTTAGATTTTATTCTGGTTTCTCATGTAGGCTATCTCAAACTGAGACACCAATACACAGGGTACTAGTAAGAAACCATTCCCCTTTTACAGAGACCAATTGTCCCTATAGATAAAGCAGACTGAATTATGACTATATCTCACTAAAGGCAGAATTTGGTGTATGGAGTTAAATAATAAAATCTTTAAAGAAATACTCTTTTTGAGTATCTTAAATTCCATGAATATATCAAATCAAATATATCCTTAGTACTTTCCTAGCTTTGATATCATCCTTAGCAGTGATGATCAGTGTGAAATCTCAATTCTCCCAGAAATAACTGAAAATTCAATTTAAGATATGGAATTTAGTTAGATCAAAACCAGCAGCTGTGGTAATGCGCATACTGAACATTGGAAAATGAATCAGAAAAGATGTAATGCTTATGTGGAGATACATAAGTGTCTCAAACATCAGAGGAAAGAGAGATGATGAATTAGTCTGATTAAAGTAACCGGAAATGAGCGATGAAAGGACAGACACCCTGCTATCATTCTACACTGACAAATATACACCAAGAACTTCAATATTAACGAATATAAACACATATGGTGTTCTCTTTCAGGTGCAAATTAGATCTTATTTGTAATAAAAAAAAAGAATTCTTTGCCCAAAAGAAAGCCAAAATTCTGAAAGATTGATAAGAGGATTACTAATTCAAAAATGTATTTCTGCATTTTGCCTTCTCCGTCGTAAGAAGGTTTTGAATGTGAATAATAATATTGATAAGAAGTTGATATTATAGAACCAGGCACCGTCTCCATCTTTCCAGTCTTATATTGATTCACATATCTTCAGTAAAAGTGAAAATGGTAAATATTGTCTGCCACTCTCTTTCAGATTTTTCTTGCAGCTCTGCTGTGTTGAATGGCCAGACTCAAATAACATTTGATAACCAGAATTCAAAGTATGGCCAGTGGCAGGAGATTGATGGAGGTGTTCATATATTGAAAAGAAAAGGCAGGTAAGCTATAAGGGCAGTCTTACAGAAAACTAATAAAATATTTTTTTTAAATGATGTTTTTGAGACTCCTTTTCCATAAACTACATTGTTTAAGGAGAAGTGATGCTCTCCATTACAAGCAGATAGATTGAATATACCCCACAGGGGACTGCACATTTCTCTGTGGTTAGGAGTACTTGTTTCTTTTTCAGAAGACCTGCATATGATTTGTCTCTCATCTCCCTCATCATCTATAACTACTTACATATAACTCTAGTTCCACAAGATCCAGTGCTCTCTTCTGACCTCCATGAATATCTCTGTACATATGTGATATACTGGTACATACACACACACACATCCAAATGCAAGCATGCTCATTAAGACAAACATAAATAGAACATGTTTTTAAAAAGAAATGCTATTAAAAAATGGGAGCTGTTACTTTTTGACAGCAGAAGCACAAAAGAACAATTGTTATGCAAGTAAGATTTAAGAAAGATTAATGAAAAGTTTTGTGAAACCATGAAATTGAAAAATTGCATAATGCTGAATATATTAAAATGAAATATTAGTAGAATAGAGTCTCTTGGGAAACATGTGCCTTTAAATTAAGAAGCAAACAAAACCACTGATCAAGACATAGTTGGCCAAAAAAATAGACTGAATAAGAGTCTTATCAGGATAAAGCTAGGAGAGCCACAGATTTAGAGGAAAGCCATTGTGTCTTATCAGCATTAAGAATAAACAGGATTTCTACTGTCTCATGAGAATCAGAGCTTTCTGTAGAAGAAATAAAATTAAATTGAATTCAATGTGATATCTTGATGTTTAATGCCTCACTCAGTTTCTATTGCTGTGAAGAGACACCATGGCCACAGCAACTCTTAAAAAAGGAAAGCATTTAATTACGGCTTGCTTAAAGTTTCAGAGGTTTAGTCCTTTATCCTTAAGGGGGGAACATGGTGGCATGCCGGCTCACATGGTAGCTGAGAGTTCTCCATTCAGATCTCTAGGTAGCAAGGAGAGAGAGACACTCAGCCTAGCTAGAGCATTTGATATTCCAAAGCCCTTCTTTCAGTGACACATTTCCTCTGAGAAGGCCACACCTACTCCATCAGGACCATGCTTCCTACTGCCTGTCAAGCAGCACCAAACATTCAAATGTAATGAGCCTAAGGAGGCCATTCCTATCGAAACCACCATACTTAATAACTGTATAAACTATTTCTATGCACTTAGCCCTGAAGGCCAAGAATAAAATGGAAAGATGCTATGTCTGGATTTGCTAAAATGTGTTTTCAGGACTTCAATAGCGGAAAGGATGAGTTCCGCTAGTGTTTGTAGATTTGCGCTGCTTATGTCATAAGAGCACATCTGTCCTACTAGACCCACTATAAAATGCAGCTATGGATAATGGAATAAAGGACTTCTACCCCAAAAGAAAACTCTGAATATGGAGTCAAAAACGGAAAGGAAAAAGAAGAAAAGACTTAAAAAGGAATCAAGAAAAGAAGCAAAGAAAAAGTCAGCACAGTACTTTATCAAGATGCCTCTTCTTCAATACAGTACTCATTTTCCTCTAAATAATTTGTTTCACTTTCAAAATATTGATTCCATACCTTCTTACAGATGAGTTACTGTTAGAGTAAATGAGAAATAAATGTTATTGACTAGTGTATATGTAGAACAAATCAAAAAAATATATAAATAGACAATGAAGGAATTAGTATTGAAGGCAAAAAATTATCAAATTATGGAATTGAAAATGAGTGTGGCTATGGATGTAGCTCAGTTGGTCGACAACTTATTTAGGAGCAATAAAGCACAGGGTTTGATCCTCAGGATTTCATAATTAAGCTTGCTGGTACAGGCTTGTAACCCCAACACTAGGGAGAAAGATGTAAGACTGTAAGAAATTCATGGTCATGTTCATCTACAGCACCATCCACTGGATGAGTTCCTGGACTGAATAAACAGGAAAAAGCAGACTGAACATGACTTTTTATTTCTCTGGGATTTCTAACTGTGGATAAAATGTGACCAGTTGCTTTATTTTCCTGTTACCATGTTCTTCCCACAATTATGAACAAGACAGTACTGACAATTAGTGGAGTAAGAAGAATTTCCCACTGAGATTTTTGGTACAAAGCATCATGCATTAGGCAGTATGTACCTTACAGGCATGGTGTTGGCATCAAAAAAAAAGGCCTCATTTCGATTCCAGGTCTTCAAATCATCTTTTTATGGCCCTGTGGTTTTGAAAGAAAATGACAAATGCAATAAAGTGATGGTGAGGATGTTTTATTCTCTTCTGTACCTGAAGACAGGATAACATCAGAGCCATTTTGGAAGAAGCAGCCTTATACAGTACACACAGCAGGTGGTATTACATGTGTTAGATTAACTTTGTCCAAATAAATCTTTTTCCTACGATCGCCAGCTGTGAAGAAAAGTAGAAACCTGTGACAGTCACCCCATGGTGACATTTAAAAGGAAGATGCTATTGGTGGTGCCTTGGTATAAAGCAATATGTTTATGGTTGACTGGAAATTTTCCCTACATTCTTTTCTTTATTTGTGCCACAGAATACGCTGTGATTTCTTTTCTACACATGATTAAAATTCAATGGTGACAGTTACAGCATAATCAGCTTCAATGATCAATCTCCCTTTCTCACCTTATTATTTCTTAGAAGTGAAGAGTAATAAGATATTGTTTAGAAAATAAAGCAGTGTGGTGAATTACTTAAATTTAATGGACAGAAAATGTATGCATATGATGGGCACAAAAGGAGTAAAGAGTAAAACTTTACCAAATTATTGCATCAGTCATACAACACCTTTTGCTCCTATTTTGCCCAAATCCAAACACATCTTAATTAGTATGCAAATTATTCCAAATATGAATGAAATTCAGAGACGGTGGGGAAAGTAGCTTAATAGACAGTCTGTCTTTTCTCTCCTGATAATTATCAGTAAAATGTTTTTTTTAAAGTGAATTTATTAGAGTAGAGCATTTGCAGAAAGTGACCATTAGTTCTTGCAAAGTGCAAGCAATTATTAGCTCCCACAGGCATCCCTTTATTCCATCATCCCGCTAATTCTACATATTACATATAAATGATGATTTCAGGTATAAAATATGACAATATACATATTTCTTGGAGCCCATGATTTGTACAGCAGGAAATCACCCAACCCAACCGTCACACCATTACTGTGAAATATGTTAGACATCTTCAGCTGAATTACAGAAAGTCAGTGAATGCTGCTAAGTGACACGAAGGTTATGTCATTGCTATCAAACATTGCTGCATATAATGTGGTTCATCTAGTTCTCTGTAGGCACTAATACTAACTTTTGATTTTAATCACTCAGCTTAAAAAATATTAAGACAACTGCCTCCATACATGTGAATTTCCGGGCACTAATAAAACATCCTTGAGAATCTGCAGAAGTCTAAATGAGTCTATGTCATACAACAAATGAAACTGAAGAATGTAAGTTCAGTAAAAACATTGCATTGTACCCTGGAAAGCACATACACACACCAACTGCAATTTGTAAACTTTCGGATATTTCCTAATTATGAAGTCAGTGCTCCTGAATACTCACAGAGTTTTGTGATCCTGCTGTTGGGAATCTAAATGTAACTTGAAATACATCCTTTCTTTCACAAGTTTCACTATTACTGAAATATTTATTGAATATGTACTTTAAATTTCTATTCTCTAGAAAATGCTAAAATATCTTCAGTAAAAAATAAATGAAGTTGTACATTTATCTTTTATTTGTTTTTGATTTCTCAGTCTCTGGACCTTCTGTTTTCTCATACCGATGAAAGAGAAAAGTATACTTAAAGCTCATAAATAGGTTTAAATTCTTTTATGAATTTTCATGTGATGTGAGGGTATATGAAATTTTAATTTTAATTGACTAAGATAGTATGAATTTTGACAATGGGATGTCCACTTGAACCATTACCTGTTTATTTATATTTGAACAGGATTTTCTTTTAGAAAATAAATGACAAAGAAACCTCATCCATAAAACCAACAGAAAGCACAGATACTTTGTTCCACTTTCAACAAGCTTAGTGGCACTGAAAAATCTGACTGCAATGTGACAAAATGGCTTCCTCTGTCAGGCTCTGGATGAGAAGAACAACTGGAAATACAGGAGATAATTACTCCGACAGCATCATCTGAATGTAAACATGGGCTGTTATGAAAAAAAGTAGTTGAAAGATTGGTATTGTTGGCTATGTGATTTACAGTGGAATCCATGGGTTTAAGTGCATAGAATTTTCCATCACTTTACATGAGTTTGCATTCAGACTATCACACTTGACAACAAAGCCTTCCCATGCTGAGACACTTGACTGAACCCAGCTACCTTTTCAAGGCTTAGTTTTATAATATATATGAATCTTTCTAATTTCCATAGAAGTAAATTATCTAATAGGTTAGGATAACATTTGGAAATATTAAGGAGTTACTATTACTTCTACCCTTGTGAGAAATAAAAGACAGGACTGTTGAATAATTTTATTTATCAATATCCGTCACTAGTGTGAATGCTAGCTAATTAATTAGCTTTTCCTAAATGATTCTGTAGATAAAGATTAAGAATATAAGTGTTTTCCCTTGCCATAGTCAAGATGGAAGGTAATTTTCCTTGTACCAGTAGTAAAAAGTAGGACCAGAAAGAGATAAATTGGCACCCAAACACTAAAAAAAAAGAATATATAGTATAGACTTTTAAAAATATATATGTCTGATTTTTTTTTATGTCGCATTGTTTTGTTTCTAAAGTGCATTATTTGAGAATTTTTTACATTGTATGCTTATTATATTCTTTCTCATCTCTTGTCTCCTCTTAGATCCTTCCCCATGGAAAGACTGTAAGAGCCAGCAGTGGTGACTGATTTGAAAGAACAAAGGACAGATACAGATATGAACTCACAGAGACTTTGACAGCACACAGAGGACCAGCACAAGCTCAATCCAGACAAATTCCAAGCACAAAGAAAGGTGAATGAGTGTATCATTCTACTTGTACAAGCTATCTGCAAATGACAACAACAAACAAATAAATAATAAATGATCAACCCATTTCCTTCAATGGGGTGACCCTGGATTTTTCATCTATTCTCCAGGACAAGCCTCATTCTCAGGCTAACTTGACCAAATAAGGAGGACTCCATAATGTTTCTAGTTCCTTTTACCCTTCTTTTTATTTTTTTTTTAATTGAAGAAGAACATAGGGTAGAACCTTGTTCTTGTAATTGATGGTAATTAACACAGAGACCCACAGTAATGAGAGACTTTGGGGTAAGCAGCCTTGAATGGAATGACTTTTTTACAACCCTCCCCTCAAAAGATTGCTTTTACATAATAATTCAGATACTCTCCCCTCTTAAAAATTTAGTGCCTTTAGAAAGATTGAGCAGAGTTGCTCCTGGATAATTACAAAATAATAAAATTTAAACCAGAAGCATATTAACAAAGTTCTTTCAGAGAAAACTTACTTAATCACTTCTATTTTCAAGTTTGTGAGCTATATGCTGTAACTATTTTTATGGATTTATTTTATTTAATTACTTTAAAAAATCAATCCAAATTCCCACATT
>LOJH01066159.1:0-10377 GCA_001685095.1 Ellobius talpinus | reverse complement strand
CTGGTGGGGAGGCGCTGGCCTGTGCCAACAGGGATCTGCGGCTGATGTATGGCATGTGGGGCTGGAAAGCTGCCATCATAGCCCAGTAGCGGAAGGGAAAACGGTGAGGTCCGGGCGGCGCTGGCCTGAGGCTCAGTGAGTCAGGAGTGACCCTCGGAGGCCTCGCCCGCTCCGCTCCCGGGGGCCTGCCTTGGCCGGGCTGGCAGGGTCTACAGGAGCAGCAGGGCAGACTCCCAGGCTGTGAAGGCCTCCGCTTACAAGTTCTCCTAGGGAATGATCGCCCCTGCCCCCTCCTTCCTCTCCCGGCTCGTTGCTCTGCTCATCCACACCGCTGGCGCAGGCAGAGTTGGACTTTTTCTGGTACTGTTTTCCGTTCTTCGTGTGTCTCTGGGCTTTTTTTTTCTCCGTCGTGCTTCGCCTGTTTTGCTAAGCGAGTAGTTTATCTGTCCCTTCTTAGCCCCCAGCACCAGCCAGCAGACACTCTTTTAGCAGTTTGTGAAGTGTCTCACCTGGTCCTGGTGGTGGTGAGGAGAGAGTAACTAGCTTTGACTGCATGTTTGAAGTTCAACAGTGACACCTTCCTGGCGGTATCTACTGACAGCGTTTATCTTCCCAATGTTGGGTGCTGTACAGGAATGCTGGTAATTATAAAAGAAACACAAGCCTGCACATCTGTGCAGCCCCAGGGTGAAGGGCTCCCATTCGGAAGTCAAGAAATGACACTTTAACAGCTTTGTCTTGTTGTCCCCAAGTCCCATTGATTTCTCAGTAAGACATTTCTTTAAAAGGCTGAATCTGCGGTGTTTAGTGTAACCCAGGATTCTTGGATCCCTGAATTGTGATAGAGCTCCTGAACTCGCATAGAAGTGGGTGTATTTACCAGTTTATTGACTGAACCTGGGTAGTGTAGACAGGCTTGACTAGCAAAATGTGTGTGTGTGTGTGTGTGTGTGTGTGTGTGTGTGTGTACCAGCTAGTTGGAAAATCTGCTTTCATCTTTCTAGAGCAATCAATGCCTTTGGCTTTTGGAAGCTTCCCTCCCCCTACTCCTCTAAGAGGCAAATTTTAGACAGTTAGTTGTGGGAGTGTATCTAAGCACTATGCTAAACCCTGATCACTTTAATGAGAAGAATCTTGCAAGTGTCTTACCATGGAGAGAGAAGCTTGGGGAAGGACAGCAGCTTACAGTTTGGATATTATTCTAAGCAATATTATTGCCTGCTTTTTTTTTTATTTGGGTTTATGCTCTGAAACGTTTTGTGATGATGACTTGAGACCAGCTAAGAATTTCTCTCTCTCCTCTTTTTTAATGCTATTAAGTATTTTATCTGAGGTCTCTTGGGGAATTGTGGAACTAACTGTATCTTGCAGTGGGAAGTAGATAGTAAAAACAGGTATTGAACCTTGTCCAAGGACAGCTTTTGTTGGTTGTTGATGAATTGCTCCTGAATACGTGCAGTGTGCTTCTCCACTTGATCCTTCCTTAGGGTCTGATTGCCAATCACTATCACAACAGGCTTCCCTGCCTTTTGTCTCCTTCCTTGCACCTTGGTTGTTTGAGTGAACATTTAATAGTTTCAACAGTTGAATACAAAGATCATGAAAGATTTGAAGTCATAAATATACTCTGCTTTAGACTATGGGCATCTCGTATTATTTATGTGTAGTATAGTTCTTGCAGAGATAAATTTAGGACTGCAATCACTTGTAAAGGGAAGGCCCTCACACATCATAAATTATCGAGGAGCAGGAATGAGTATGGCAGTAAATATTTTAGAATACAAAAAATTATGCCTTGGATGATAGTGTACAGATAGGCATCAGAGGAGCTTTATATAAGAGGATGAGAAACTGAAGGGCATTTTTGTGAGAGGAGGAGACTTTAGGAATTGGAGATGGTGTGACAGAAGAATATAAGCTATATTTTCTTATTTTCTATTATGAGATTTAAGAAAACATGTGCTGTAATGGCATATCAAATGAGGAAACAATATCAGCCTAACTAACCACAACACCTTCCTTGTACTCAGCAGGAAATAGCTAACACATTCATTTTCTGTTTTCTATTCTGAAGAAAGCCCTGTGGGCCACAGGGTCATTGGGAACATTCTCTCCTTGGAGCAGATTTGCCCGTTGCAAAATAGGGAAGCTGGCTGGCACTTGGAAACTGTCATTGTGGCGGTTACATTGAGCAACTGGGGTTGAATTGTTACTTTGTTCAGGCAATTTCAGCTCTGAGCTGTCTGGGCTCCAGAGGTGTGGTTCCTGGGAAAGTCTTCTAGAAACTGTGGGGAGGGGACGTAGGGATGATGTGCTACCGTATGGAAGAATATTGTGCTTAAAAGCACACTTCTCAGTCACATGGACCCAAGGATCATCCTGGATCCTTCCCAAAAGGTCCTCATCATGGCTAGGTGCAACCGTGGAGAGAGGCCTGAGAGTCTGTGATCTAAGGTAAAGGATAACTAGGGGGTCTCTCTGGAAGAGCAAGGCCTAACCAATGGGGCATCTTTTATAGATTCAATGTATAGCATTTAATCAAAACGACTACCTCTAGTGATAAAGAGTAAAATCTTTGCATTTCTAAGAAATTTGCATTTATGGGTATGTTTTCTGAGCCTTCTGTGGAAAGGAGAGGTAGAACTACCACCTCATAGGGACGGTGTGACACTGTGCCACACTGCAAATGTGTCCTGTTCTTTACATAGTTCTCTGCTGTAAGAGGTGCTCACATGTATTTGGTGTAATTACACCCCATCTTGTTACTTTCTCAGATTTATGTTTTAAGCCATTTCCTAATTGAATATGTTCAGGAGGCAGCAGGAAAGAAGACAGTGGCATCCTTTGGGACTTGTGGTCCTCCAGTGTGAGGTGTGCTTCTGGGAACTTTTAAACCAATCTGGCACCCAGATTCACGTATTAGAGGAAGGTGGTTCACAGAACTCAATATAGCAAAAGTGGTCGCATATTTTTAAAGCGATGTTTATTTGCAGAATCTTTTCTTTCCCTGACAGCTGGGGAGCCAGCTGTGCTACAGCTTGAAGATGGGAAAGTGAAACCAGATTAGACACTGACCAGTGCCAGGGGCTTGGTTATAGGTTCAGGGACCAAATTGCCATCCTAATGCCATTATTTCTTGGGTGGTTACTTTCCTCTACAGAGAGCAATTTGTGGAACAGAAATAGCATCTTATCTTTGAGATCTTCTTTGGCCTCCCTCACTGCCCCCCCCACAGTGTTTGGTACTATGTCTAGTTTAGACACTCTTTTATGTGGATGAAACTCATAAAAGGAGCTTTCCAGCTCCATTGATTCATGTTGAAACAATCTCAACTTTCTGATCTGTGACACCAAGTTCTGTGCAGAGGGGGGCAGCTGAGTCTGTCGTTAGTCTTTACGCGTCACCATGGGAACCCATTTTCTTTTCTTTTTTTCTTCTCCTCCATCCAAAGGAGGCCTTATCAATTAGAGAACTTGGTGACACTATGCTTAATCACTGTGATGACGTGACCTGAGAGGCAGGGAAGAAAGGTCCTGCTGGAGAAGATGCTTCCTGGGGGTGGGAGGAGGTAGGCTGCCACACCCCCTCCCAAATTTAAATGCAAATGAAAGAGCTATTTGATTAGCAAATGTTTTGGGATCTTTCCAGTTTACAGTCTAAATGACTAACTTCCTTGTAGCTCCCAGTCAAGGCATTTGCAGCCTTCTTGCCAGCCTTCATTAACCAGGGCTTTATAATTGTATTCTCTAGTAACAGCTTACTTTTAAAATGAATCTGCACTTATGCTTTTTGTATAAGAAACATATTTTTATGGCTCAAAATTCAGCAAGTACATCAGACTATAGAATGCAAGTTTTCCCTTGTCATGTCCTCGGCTACCTTGCCCTAAACAATTGTAAACATTGCTTAGTTTTGAAATGTGTATTTCTCTAAAAAGCAGTTTTCGTAGTGTTTAATTCCTTTTTTTTAAGTAGATAGAGATTGTTAACTTTGCCATTAAGGCAATTTTATGGTAAATTCTTCCCAGGTTACGACCCAAGATCTTAACTACTCGGGTTCTGTTATTTTCTGAGTCCTTTTCTACGTCAAGTCATCTAGTCAAAGATCTTTCTTTTCCACTTTGCCTACATCTTACCTAACAAATACAATCCTAGGATAAGACACTAAAATCTCAACTCAGTTTTCAGATACTTTGCAGTTAAAACTGGCCAGGCATGGTGATACCAGCTTTCAGCCCTAGCATGGTGCATTCCAGCCAAGGCTACATAGTATGCTGTTTAAGAAACAATATGTGTGTGTATACTTATATACATACTTATATATGTATCTATATATGTATCCATATATACATATTCTCCATGACAGTGGATTTTGTGGGTCTTCACTGGGATGCTGAAGAGCGCCACCAAAAGGCTTGTCTCTGGAAGTGAGGGCTGACTCTTTGTCCATACCTCAGGAGAGTCCCTGTGTGAGGAATCTCAAGATTCCATGTCTGTGCAGAATTTGACCATATTTGTGTGTTGATGATTCTAGAGGGACTCGGTTACCTGAGAACTGTTAGAAGGTCCACCGAGGTAAAGGGTTGGAATGTTTGAGCAGGTCTGGGAAATGCCTTTTGGGTAAGTAGAGGAGAAAGTAAATATGCAAATATCTAAACAGTGGGACTCCACCCCCTGAGGTCAGCTTACTGGTTTTGGTGTTTTAAATATTGACTTGGGAAAGGAATGGTGATATCAATATCAGTCTGGGAAATATTTTTAGATTTTTCTTCCTTTTTATGAGACATGGTCTCACTATGTAGCCCTGGCTACGTGCCCAGCACCCTGTGCAGTTTTTAACAACATATTCTCGGGTTTTCCTTTTTCAAAGGTTAAAATGGTGTTAGTATAAATTTTTCTAAAGATATGCTCCCACCCAGTCTTGAATTTGGTAGGATAATGGTTGTGGAATGAGCATTATTTTCTTCCCTGTTTCTAGCGAATTAAGCCTTTCATCTCAGTTACTTTTTGAAATCTTTTCACAGAAATAAGTCTAGTTTATGAGTTTCCAGGGATGATGTAGGCAACTCTAGAAAATGGAGTGAAGCGGTTGGGTTGACTGTGAAAGTACGCTGTCACGACAAAGTAGAAGATGGTCTCTTTTTTGTGTTTGTAATTAGTTTTGATAATAAAGCAACCTGTTCCTTAAAATTTAAAATGAAGCATCACCTTTTTCCTTTCCGGTGTGTGCATGGGGTGGGGTGGGGGATAAAAAATAAGATTACAAAAGAAGATGTCAGTTCCAAATAAAATCCTTGCATGATCTGTCGATTTTCTCTTGAGTGGCAGGGTTCAAGTCATCGCTAGGAGAGAATTTTGTTTTGAAAGTGTCCTCGTAAACTGCAAGGACATCTGTTAAGCATCATAATTAAGCATGCTAAAGGAGAAGCCATGCATACTGTCAGAATGCTCAGCCTATCTACCCAAACATCTCAGACCCACTATCTGCTGAAATGTCTAGTCTTTATGAAATTAGACTCTTTCAATAATAACAGTCCACAGGCCCCCCTAGCAAGATGGCTCAGTGAGTAAAGGTGCTTGCTGTCAAGGCTGACAACCTGAGTTTGATCTCTGCTGGGTGGTGGTGGCACAGGCCTTTAGTCCCAGCACTTGGGAGGCAGTGGCAGGCAGATCTCTGTGAGTTCGAGGCTAGTCTGGTCTACAAAGCGAGTTCCAGGACAGCCAAATTTAAACAGTGAAAAACAGAGAGAGAGAGAGAGAGAATTGACTTCTGCAAGTTGTCCTGAGACTTCCATGCACACACTACACACAGTAGCAGGCACATACATACACCAAATAAATAAATCAACTAATTAATAAGAAAATAACAATGTGCACAGATTAATCTTGCTGAGCTAGCGTGCCATGCAAGGCTATAAGAAGTTGGGCAGACATGGAGGACAATCTGAGGGCATTAGAATGACATAAAGAAGCTAGACATGCTAGAACCCAGGCAAAGATCTGGGAAGCTTTGGCCAATCAGGGGTGAAAAGGCAGATTGCACTGATTGAAATCAGTTGCTGCCAATCAGCTGCAATGCTTTTGAGAATTATGAAGTGAAGTTGAATCCAGGACTTTTTCCCCGGCTAGTTGCTTCAAGGAGAGTGTGGCATATGAGCTCAATCTACAGTCACATTCCCCTCCCACTCTGTATATGCAGCAAGAGCCAAATTCCTCTCCGGGGACTGTTTCTGGGACAGAGGTACAGCTTCTCCAAAGCTGGTGCTTCTTCTGTGAGTCTCTGCACAGGACACGGCTGTGCTGCTAGCCTCCTGAGGTGGGTGAGAAGTGGCTGACATTTCACTTCCCCTTGCAGATGTTTCCAGAAGGGCAGAGGTACAGGTATCCCCAGGGTTTCTCTGTCTACTAGCAATACAGACCCGTGCCAGGATAATGACACTCAGGTTACCCTCTATGATCTTTCTGGATGCAAAGTAGTCCTTTATGTCTTTTTTTCCCCTTAAATTTAAATCATTCATGGATTCTCTACCCTGTTTTAAGGACACTGGTTCCTCTTTGTCTGGTTTATGAAGACTGAGAATGGACTGTCCTTGTCCATTAGTCTGGGATGTTTTACTTGGCCTTGATCTTGGTATTGGCCCATCTAACAAAAACCAAAGTGAACTAACTCAGAATTGAATGAAAGGAAG
Organism: Ellobius talpinus; assembly: GCA_001685095.1. NCBI lineage: Eukaryota > Metazoa > Chordata > Mammalia > Rodentia > Cricetidae > Ellobius > Ellobius talpinus. Next base: position 3,689 of record LOJH01066159.1, on the reverse strand, counting down.
GTCACCACATGGCTAAATACCCAGTCTGGGCAACAGTCAGGGCAGCATCAATTCTGTTGTGACAGCAATGTGATTTGTGTCCCACAGGTTTTGTTATTTAAAGGGAATTTAATTTTTTTTATCCTTTAGATGTTTATTTCAACAAATTGGCTATAAATCCTGTCATTGGTGAATTTTCAGTTCTGAAATACACATGTGTAGCTTAGATGGTCTGAAATGTAAGTCACTGTAGATTGTGTGAAATGTCGTTTATGGCAGCACAGTGCTGGGGAGGGGTGGGAGGGCATCATAAAGGGAAGGAGGGCCGTATCCATTAGAGAATTGATGAAAGTTCTTGGAGCAGTTTGAGATGTGATTCTAAAAGTGAGAGACAGATGAGGTGGGAATGGTTGGAAGATAAAGACAGATGAATTGGTTAATTAAATCAATTCCACGCAGAGAGCAGCATTCTCGGTAGTAGAAGGCCATGACTGTGGTTGGCAAAAAGACATGAAAGAAAGGGAAAAATACTTAAGGAGCTTAGAAAGGTGGCCTACGGTGATAGTGCTCTGTGCTTGTAAGCAGCATTTGAAGTCTTAGTTTAGAAACAATTTGGGGGGTTGGAGAGATAGCTCAACTGTTAGGAGGACTGGCAGTCCTTCCAAAGGACACAGGTTCGATTCCCAGCACACACACACACACACACACACACACACACACACACACACACGGTAGCTCCCAACTGGCTATAACTCCAGTTGCAGGGGCTCTGACTCCCTCTTCTGGCCTCCATGGGCACCAGGCACACACAGTGGTGCATAAGCAAACATGCAAGCAAAACACCCATACACAAAAATAAAAAGACAAAACCAAAAACAATGTATGACAGTCATAGCGGCACACGACTTTAATCCCAGCGTTCTGAAGGCAGAGGCTGGCAGATCTCTCTGAATTCAAGGTTGGCCTGGTCTACATAGTGAGTTCCCTGATATACAGGGCTGTGCAGAGAGACTCTGCCTAAAACAAATAAAAACCATCCATGAATGTGGCAACGTGGCTTGTATATAATTTGCCAAATTTAATGGTTTCATGTTTGGGGATGGTATTATAAGTGGTATTAACTAAATTTCATTTTCCAGTCACTCATTGTTAGTACATTTGCTTCTTAGTATCTAAGGGACACCAGCTCCATGACCCTTCATTAATACCCAAATCTGTAGATGCTTAAATCCCTTATGGATGCTATAGCATTTGATATAACCTACATATATTCTCTTAGTCATCAATAGATTGCTTGTAATACCTAATATGATGTAAAAGCTGTGTAAATAGTTGTTGATCTCCATTGCTTAGGAAGTAATGACAAGATGAAAGCTTGCATGTGTTCTTCACAGAAGTAGCGATCATAGGCCTAGCTATACTGGACACATAGTCTGTTGATGCAGAAACCACGGATACAGAGAGCTGACACAATGTGGAAAAGCAGTTCTTGGGTGTGACGATGGAGATTAAAAGTAAGGTCTTCATGAATGCTAGACAATCATGCTACCTACCAGTGAGCTGTAACCCCCACCCTTCCATTTTTGATGTTGATTTTATATCCTGTGACCCTAATAAATTCATTTTTTTAGTGCCAGTAACATTTTTCCTTTTTGGATTTTTTGAGACTTTCTATGCACATGATTATGTTGTCAGCAAAAAAGTTCAATTTTTCTTTTCTGTTTGCCGTTTCTTTCTTTTTCTTTCCTTATTGCACCAGCTAGGGCTGCCAAGTACAATGTTGAATAGGAGTGCTGAGAGCAGCCAGCCTTTTCTATTTGTGGAGGAAAACATCCAGACTTTCACTATTAATTATGATGTTAGAGAATCCTACTAAATGCAGTGTAATGACCCCAGGCTTCAGTCTCCCAGTCAGGTGGACCTGGGCTTGGAAACCACCTTTTGAGTTTTCCAAATTGGAGGTTCTGGGCAAGTTACTTTCTGTGTCTCAGTTTCCCATAAAATGGGAATGGTGGTCATTTAATAGGATTGCTATGGCTATTAAAAGAGATAGTGCACATAAATGTAGCATACCCCTTTCCTCCTCCTCTTCTTCATTGGGTCTCACTATGTGGCTCTGACTAGCCTAGATCTCCCTATGTAGATCACACTGACTTTGAACTCACAGAAATCAGTCTGCCTCTACCTTCAAAATGCTGGGGCTAAAGATGTGTGCTACCAAGTCTGACCAAATATTTCTTCTTACTAACCTGGAATAACATAAACAGGAAAAGTGGGTAAATAGAAATTTCAAGTTCTAGACGTGTACTGAGTACAAGGAAGCACACACCCAGATGTTTCTATTAATCTGAGCTTGAGAATTACCAGACTGGATTTGTGGTGGGAAAGAGAGAGGAAAATGGGTTGTGTGAAAGTGGTCTTGTTTTAGGATAACCCGTAGGAGTCCCTGGGTATGGATGCTAATCTCGTGGAGGGCCCAAATTGCAATCTTGATGGGCTCGTGAGTATGTTGTGGTCACTTTGGGGGGACATCTGTAGTAAATACTGCTCTTCCTCTGTTTCACAAATAAGAAGTCTAAGACCCAGGCTTGTCAGTGTCTCTCCAAACATCTCCTCATGCTTACGGGGTGAATTAACTGTTGTAGTCCTGCCAGGTTCATGTTTTGACTTCAGCACGTTGTAGCTTACATTTTACAGCTGTCAGGAGGAGTTGCTGAAAGACCCAGCCAGGCAGGGCCAAAAGTTTCCGTATTTTCAAAGCAGGGTCTCCTACTCACCCTGATTTGACTTGGGGTTTCAAGATGTAGGGACAGGCTCCTTCATACCTAAGTTGGGGCAGCTCTGATAGCTGCCCATAGTCAGAGAGAAAATGAGGTCATGTGGCAGGTGACCATGCATTTGATTTTATTCTAATTAATTTGTTAATTGACATGCGGACTCTGGGATTATAAAATTTTGCTTCTTAGATATTTGCAGGACAAGACTTCTTGCTTTGGGTTCTTTCTCTCTGTTGGGTACTATTAACCTGGGGGTCCTTGGCTGACCACAAGTCCTGAAGAATTGTTCAGGTCTTACTCTTGCAGTCTTAGAACCTGTCACCAGCATCACTGACTGACACACATCTGCCCGTTTGCTTTTTGGCCTAGACACATTTTGAAACTACTCAAGTGACAGTTCAGGCCAAGAGATGAGACTCCTCTGGAAATAGTTTCCAGCTGTGTCCATAAGGGCAGCACTTCGGCTCTGAGGCGTCTTTCAGCCCAGTGTTTGTCTGGAAAGCCCATGGTCTCTGCATGGCGTCATCATTGTTCGATACAGGTCTTCACTGTGCAGCTCTGTCTAGCCGAGAACTCACTGCATGTGCCAGGGGGCCCATACTTGCATCAGTCCTCCCAGTTCTGTCTTCTACGTCCTGGGATTACAGGTGTGCACCACCACACCTGGCTAATTTATTCATATTCTTGCAAGTAGTTCCCCATCCCCCACCTTTTCTTCCTGAATTTTAGAATTCTTTATTGACAGCTTTCTTCACATATGGCAATACTTTGGCTTGAATTTCCTTTCTGTCTTGGTTAGTTGGCGTTTTGAGAGATCTACCACTTTCTCCTGCCACCTGAGCTTTCCAAATAATCTCCACTCTGGTCTCCACAGGAGTGTCCAACTCTGGTCTCCTCAGGAGTGTCCAACTCTGGTCTCCTCAGGAGTGTCCA
>LOJH01066158.1:352-10377 GCA_001685095.1 Ellobius talpinus | reverse complement strand
AGCCCAGATCCATTGTCCTTGGCTTCTCAGTCAGCTCTCCTTGTAAGCCATGTTTTTTAAAGGAGATGGTATTTAAAGTTGCACATGAAGACAAATAAGATTTGTTTTTCATCAAAAAGAAGGTGGAAAGGAAGGCAGAGAAGGGTCACTGTTTTAGAGTGTTATTAACTAATGAGCATTTTGAGAGGTGTCTAAAGCCTTCCAGAGACAAAATAAAATAAAATAAAACTTGAAATACAGTGAGGGCATAGCCACCCTTCCTGTGACACAAGATAAAAGACACTATATAGAGATCTTTGAGGGAAAATACCCATTTTGCTCAAAACCTGGTTTTCAATAAATTTCTAAATGACCCTGGCTTTCATTCTAAACATGACCAGAATTTTATCTGGCACATATTTTAATGGTAATTATTAGTTTCCCTGGAATCTCTGATATTCCAATGAGACTTGGAGTGTCTTGTTTGACTCTGAGCAATTTGTTCTTAAATCTGCATGTGAACAAGTGGGAGAGAGCTTATCAACTGCTTCTAAGGATTCCAAAAAGATTATATGTACAGGAAAGGATACCTTGGTTTAAAACAGAAATAGAGTTATATTAGAGTGGTACAAATGAATTCCTCTGATGCTCACAATCTGTCACTAGTGATGATACTCTCTGGAGTGTGAGCCCCACAGCTTGTAGCTGTAGCATCAAGGGTTAATATACCTCAAGGGCACATCACAATGACTGAGTAGGATGTGGCTTTGAATATGCTCAGTCTGGGAAAGATGGGTATGGGAATAGAAAAACCTCAGTAGGAAGAAGTGAACCTAATGTGAACTGTACAAGTCCTTAAGCACTGTGCTAAGATATTTAGTCAGGTACTAACAAGGCTCCCCAGAAAGCACAAAAGAGGTCAGCTGTACAACTCAGATATACCATTTGAGTAGAGTCTCTAAGGATTCTATATCCTGCTTCAGAAGTACTTGTGTTTTCATGTTCCTTGATGCTCTAGTGATAAGGGCCAGAAAATGGAGTCAGCCTAGGTGAGTGTTAACTGATGGAAGGATAATTAATTTGTGATTGATTCCTCTATACATTGGATATTATACAACCAAAAAAATTATGAAATTCATAGCTATAGTAATTAAATAAATTTCTAAATGACTGTATTGTTTGATAGTGCCATGGTCATTCCAAGGACCCCAATACCTCATCACAAATGACAAATGCTTTCCTGTGCTCCTGAAAATGGCAAATATTTTCTTCCTTATCTGAATGCAAATGTTGATAGTGTGTACAAAAAATTGGTGTGGGAGGTCTTTCTGTCTATGTTTTACTTTAATTGGTTAATAAATAAAGGAAACTGGCTTGATCCTGTGATAGGTTAGAGCAGAACTAGGCAGAGAAACCTAAACTGAATGATTGGAGAAAGAAGGGTGGAGTGAGAGAGAAGCCATGGATCTGCCAGAGACAGATGAGGTTGGAATCTTGCTGGTAAACCACAGCCATATAGTGATACACAGATTAATGGAGATGGGTTAAACTAAGATGTAAAAGCTAGCCTTTAAGAAGTTAGAGCTAATAGGCTAAGCAGTGATTTAATTAATACAGTTTCTGTGTGATTATTTTGGTTTTAGGTGGCCACAGCAAACAACTGGACTTCCTTACAACAGAAAATGTCTATCATAGTTTTCTGCATAGTATCCAAGAAGTCAAGAAACTGGTGACGGGCTGTGGGGTGCATTTCAGGGAGAGGGGTTAGAATGCACAAGTTATGAAAGTTGGGAAAAGGAAATAGTGGGATAAGAAGGGTTAAATGGAGCACAGGAAGGAAAATAAAGGAGTATAGGAATATAACTAACACTCTTTTAACAAGGGCATTTATAAAACTGCTACTGTAGAAGCTTCCTCAAATACTTAATTACACATGTGTAAAAGGAATTTAAAAGACTTTCTCTAAAACGGGAGGTGGGGCACAGCCACCACAGGCCATCAAACAAATTTATCTATGCCAGTTATGAATTTTCTCTTTCTGAATTTCTCAGTTAGGGATCTCATATTCCCCTTCAAAATATTATAAGCTAGTGCATTGATATTTTTAATATCCTTAATTTGACAGCAGGATCCCATTTCTGAATTCACAAGATGTTTGAGTCACAGAACACAAGAAGAAATAAGCTGGTATCAATATTGAAGCTACATCCCTCCTAACTTCATTATGCTGAAGAAGAGTTCCATGAAAGATACCAGGAGAAAAAAGTTACCCGAATCTCACTTAACTGCAACAACTGCTAGCTACAATAATAACTGCATTAGCAAGATATGCACACTACTGCAATAATGGCACACATGTTATGAGATTAACAAACTATCTTTTGATTGTACTTAACCCTGGAACTCAAGTCAGGTAATGTTAAATTGGCTGAAATCCCATGATTGTCCAGAACAATTTTGTTCTTTGGAATCATTTGAGTCACATTCCATTTCTAGTCTACAAATAAGGTAATCCCACAGGCATCTAGAATGTACATTAATAGGATGCTGTTAAACTTCAAGATGGTTGAATAGAAGCTTCCTACAAGATCTTTCTGTTCAAAATGTTAATAGTACCTAGAGGTTAAGAAAACACAGCTTAGAGTTTCAAGTCATCAATAAAATTCTAATTGGAAATATAGGTTATGATCCCCTTTTAGACATAAACTGTTGTTCTTTACGAGTGACAGTTTTGAACCCACAATCTGTCTATTGTGAAAGAGCAACTTTCTTCGAGGTTGTTTAGAGACAGAAAAAATCGCTTGTCAGTTCAACCTTAACATTCTCAACTATTTCAATTCTTTAATATTCTTTTGTCTTAGTTTCCTTTGAGGAAACAGCAAAAGTAGCAATGTGAACATGGGTTTTTCAAGACAGGGTTTCTCTGCAGTTTTGGGGCATGTTCTGGAACTAGCTCTTGTAGACTAGGCAGGCCTCAAACTCACAGAGATCTGCCTGCCTCTACCTCTTGAGAGCTAGTATTAAAGGCATGAGCCACCACCGCCCAGCTTACATTTTTTAAATCAATTGAATCAGTGAAGTCATGGTGTTTTGCATTTGGGCAAGTTGGAGAGGGCAAAGTGCCCAATTTTTTCATCATCTTTAGGTGTTAATGGAAAGTTTCTAAAAATAGGAAACCTTTTAATAAACGTAAATGATAGCTTGTTACAACCTGCTAAATATTTTTATAAAATCTTCCAAACACTGTTGTGCAGTATATATTTTCCTCAATACAACTTTAAGGCTCAAAATGTATATATTATTGGTATCATTATCAAGGATGAATTTTCTCACTCTAGATGAGATTTTTTAAAATGTTGATTACTTCTGTGTAAAAGGCATTTATGATTTACATAGGAAATTCAGGCTCCTAGGAATATTTCTGTAAAGCACTAGAAGACAACTTTGCTCTCAATTGCTTCTTTGATACTCTTATATATTCTATTCTCTGCTCATTCAGCTTCATGGCCAAATCAATTTCCTCCCAGAGACATGGAATTTTAGTGAAAAATAAAATGAGAACAAATATGGCCTCTTCATTCGGTGATCACCTTGAAAGTAGCTACGAAAATGCCTAACATTCATTTCTAAGCTGTTGCTATGGATGCTAGAATCTTTTCTATTTGAACCATTGACACAAAATAGTAATTGAAAAGTTTCATTTCAGAGTGTTGTCAGAACTGAAGATAGGAACAGAAAAAAACTAATACTAAATTTCAATATTGCAGTAAAAGTTTGAAATGCAAATAATCACAGTAAGGTAAAACTTTATATTAATTCTATGTGCATAATATAACACATGGAGAAGTAGGCTCAGATCTTAAAATACTACACCATGGGATTTTTTGGAGGAATAAATCAGACTTTAAGAATACCTTTAAAATATTTATTTTTCTTTAAAGTGACAGATGGGACAAGAATTTTAATAGCTGTGATATTATTTTTGTTTGGCTTTATTTTTAAAGACTTTTTAGTTTACAAAAAATGATGAGTCCACTGAAATACATGCTACTAAAGGCTTTGATTGATAGTATCTGAAATGGTTTGCATTTGCTACAACCAAATGAGTCAAGACTGACATTATTGGTTTATCCTTACTACATACTAGGGTCCATGTTTTATTTCAAGTCTTTCAAATTTCAAATGATGTTCTTATGATCCAGAATAACAAACATTCAGAATATATTTCACTTAAATACCTGCCTAAATTCCTGTTGGCTATGGTTTCAAAGAATTTCTTTTTTATAAAATAGTAGTAAAGATCACTTCTTATGTATATTATTTTATTTTTGACTTAAAAAGAGCTCATCATGCGAATGTTGATTATAAGAGGTGAATCTTTTCTTTGTATTGATTTTATACTGCATATGGCATGCTCTATATGTTCTTATCTCCACTTTTCTTCATCATTTCTTCCACGACTGTAATTGTTCCCTTTTACTTTCTTGTATTTTGATCTTCCAAATTGACATGTGAGAAAAAAACGCATTCTTTCTGAGTTCAATTAAGATATTTTATAGTAAATTTCTCAACTGTGATTAGTCTCATAATCGTCCCATGCTTTCCTGGGTTTGGGTTTTCAAAAAATTATTTAATTTTTAAAGATATTTAGGGGTGCACACACACATGCACACACGTGTATGTGTGTGTTTGTGTGTCCACCAACCCATGCACATCTACACATATTATGTTATGTATGTGGACATCAGAGCAATACTGTTGGATTTGCTTCACTCTTTCCACCATGTGGATCAAACTCTGGTTGTCAGACGTGGGAAAAGTATCTTTAACCTCTGTAACTTCTAATCAGCTTGCTTCTGAGAGGATTTTTATTCCATCCTGTCAAGAACCTATAAACTCAACTTGACTCACGAATGCTGATACTGTAGCTTACTGCCTTTGCTGATGGCCAAGTTAGGGCTTGACAGAGATTTCTATTTTCTCATTTAACATTTTTTTAAAAAGTGAGAAATTCTTCTACACCTATTTGAGGTGGAGTTTCTACTTAAATGATTTGGATTTCCTCAGCATAGAGATAGGTAAACGTCTTTAGTATTTATACTAGAGCCTGTATGCATTTGTGTCACACACTGGGATCATAATTTAATGTTCCTTTATTTGGTTTTGTTGTTCAAAGTTTTTGTGTTTGGAGTCTGAGTGTGATTGTGACACAGAAGAATGAGGCAACAGTAATATGAGTTCAAAGTCATTAATTATCTCTAAATGTATGTAACTATATTAAGATAACTGAATTGATAATCCTTTCTCGAAATTTAACCTCTCTCATAAGAAGTTCTACTCTTCTATCCTATTTGTATACAACTTCCTCTTCCAGTAAATCTATCCTCCTTTCTGCCCTATGTTCATTGGTAAAAGAAATATGGTGTGTATTTTGATCTTGTAACTCTTTAATTCTTTTTGTAGAACTATTTTATCAGCTGGAAATGGATGAGTATGCAGTATTTCTTTTTCTTTTTACTAGAGAACACTTATTTTCAAGCACATAAACATATTGTTTTCTACCATTTTGCTAAATTGCTAGCACATGCTTGTAATGAAGCTATATTCCTTTGTCTTGTTCCTCATCATACAGAAATATTCTCTCCTTTACCTGATGTTTTTAATTTTGAATGCATTAATATTTAATCTTTTTTGCTGAAATTCTAAATGATTTGTAAATGCATGTTGGTTTTATACTTATAACTAATGTATATGCAATAAATCCCCTTCACTAACATCTCTCTCTGATCTCTCCTATTCAATTATCACTACAAAAAGAGAATCCTGCCAGACCCTGTACTCTTCATATAACTATCATTTCTAGAATGTCCAATAGCTTGAACAGTCAAATATATAGTTTGAGACTAACTTCTTTAAGTTACCAAAACACCCTTCTTACTCACAACTTTGTCTCATTGATAACAGTTTTATTGCTCAGTATATTTTATTATAGGGATGTACTATTTACTTTATCTATTCATCTACTGATTATTACAATTGCTTCTAGATTTTAGATATTATAAATAAGGTCAGTATAAATACAGTAAATATTCATGCAAACAAAATTTCAAGCAAGTTAAACAAATATCATAGACTCTGACTGATAAATTGAATGGTAAGATGTATTCAGCAATTTTAATTTATTCATAAAAGTGGAGAAGTGGATCTACAGTGAATATATGTTTTCTTCAGCCTATAAAAACATATGTACTCCTCAACACATTTGATTTCCTTAGCCATGAAATGTAATCAATGGATTGGTATGCAGATCAAGACTTATCATCTTCAATCCCATCTTTGTGCAGAATCTCAGTCAGCTTATGTAAAGCAACAGGCATGATTTCTCTGTCCTTATGACATACAACACTTAGAGGCATCAGACAAGCATTGGCTGTCTTTGTCTTTTTCAGAATCCCTGTAATATTGTCCATCTTCTTACCTTTGGTTCACTTTAGCTTGTTCACTTTGGTGCCTCTATCCTCCCTCTACATGTCTTTTCCTATTTTTTTCTTTTAGAAAATAAAGGGCTCTCCCCTTTTCCTCTGTCTTGTACACTCTCTGCCTCTCACACTCACTGCAACAAGACGGTGGTACAAATGGACCCCTTGTTTCTCCTTTGCCTTGTGCCACTAGACAACAGCAGAGAAAGTGAAGTTATCCTCTCATGTAGAGGAAATGATAACAATGAGTGTGAAGTGGAACTTGTTTCTGTGGATGACTTGGTGAGCTGTTGAATGTTTATATCCCCTGTTGGCTCCCAAGTACTGACATGATGTACCTTATCACTCTCATCTGCTTACTGCTGCAAGTAAGTCAGTTGACAGCTTGAAAGTGAGCATTAGGTAAGACTCAAGAGTTTCATAACATAATAGTACATTTCCAAGAGACAAAAATCTGTTATATTACAAGATATAGAAAAATACACAATTTGAATCAAAAGACATGAAGAAAGACAATGTTGAAGAACTGTTTTCTTTAAGGGCTTGGTCACTGGGAGTTTGACCACTCTCCTGTGAGAATATGGGCATTACAGTGTTCACCTGGAACTTCCAGCACACTCCTGCTTGACCCGGAAAGCCCAATTCCTCTCCCACCAAACCCCACCCTCTCAGAGAATCCTCAACAAATCAAAGGCACCAAAAAGCCCATTCCACACTTTTGGCAGCTGGGACAGCTCCTCCTCTGAAGATGCCAGTAGTCCAAGACCATGCCTAAAGTGGTTCTACTTTTGACTGTACTTGGGCACAAACCCAGCTTGTGGAGGACACATCACCACTTTGCTCCTATATAAGCTCTCTGCTTTAGTTTGACTGTGTGACTGTTCCTGCCTCTTCTGCTGTAATCTCTGGGGGCTGAAGATCTCAGCCTGGAGTTGCTTTCTTCAAATAAACCTGTTCTTTCACTTTTAAAGTTCGACTTGATCTGGATTACTGCATTGGCATAGAAACACTGCATTACAAAAAGAACTACTAAATTGGGTTTGGGTTTGGTATTTTTTTCTATTTTTCTTCTCTTTGTTTTTTTTGGAGGGGGTATTACAAGGTTGGGGGTAGACTTGTGAGGACTGGAAATTGTGATTTGAGTGCATTCTATGAAATTTCCAAGTAACCAATAAAATATGTTAAAAAGAAATTACTCAAATGTTAAGAATTATCTAAACATAATTTACAATGTCAATCATAAATTGTGGAACTCTCTTGAAGGAAGAATACTAGAAAATATTTGCAAAACTTATAGACAGACCTTATCATATGATTGATAATCTAATAACTAAAATGAAAATCTCCTTGGACAACACAGCAGTTAGAGATGACAGATAAAGGAACCAACAACTTGGGCAGTACTGAATAAAAAAAAATCATTGCAGTCTGACAACCAAGAAAATGAACTGGCTGTTCATGTTTAGGATGTGAGTTAATCATCTCCTCTTTGGAGACTACACCTTACTTCTCCAGTTCATATTATTTGAATCTCAGAGAACAACTGAATGAGTAGAAATTCCTGTACTTTTATGAATAGGTTTGAAAGCTACAGATTGAAGAATCTCAACAAACTCTAAACAGAAAAAACTGCAAAAAGTATCTTCCAAGTGGCCATGTAGTAAAATCTGCACACTATAAACATGATATAGAATGCTGAAAACAACTAGTACAGAAAGATGAAACATCTATCAGGGAACACAGGCTTGAACGACAGAGGAACTCTCATGGTAACTATAGAAAAGAGATAATAAATGCCAATTTTTTTTCAAGTGCTTAAGAAAAAAAATACCTCTATTTTAAAATTTATACCCAGAAAAAAACATCCTTCAGTCATGAAGACAGAAGAAACAAGATATTCTCCATGAAAGGAAACTACGAGTTTATTGCTCGTGGATCTAATGTTACAAAGTGGCTACAGGAACTTTATTCAAATAGAAATAATGAGAAACCAGATCAGTGTTCAGAAATTTGAAAAGAAAAGAAAAATTAATAATGTGGTAAATACAGAATTATGCGTTTTGCTTTCCATCATCAGATACAAAGTCATCTTAGTTAACTGAAAATGAAAGCTTACAGTACTTGATATAATATTCAACACATTTGGAGGAACACTTGAACTGGAGACTCTAAACATATCTACATGGAAATACAGTGCCTAAACTTCATCAAAGCAGCTCTTGTTCAAGATATACATTGTGATAAATCAAACACAGCAATATCTATAAAAATCAAGAAGAAAGAATTAAAAAGTAACTCAACAAAACCTGCCATATGTGAAGAATACTATCACCAAGTAATATTCTAAAACTATTCTAGTACCACAAAGGAAACCAGTAAAAGTGAAAGAGAGGATCCATAATTGGGAAATAAAAAATTTTGATCCCTAGTGTCTTAAAATATTCAGATAATTTTATGAGAGATTTCTACCAAAAATTTAAACACTAACTCTGTTTTTCAATAGTCTTTCAAAGGAAATGTAAGATATTTCTTTTAAACTAATTCTGCAGCTCTTACAAAAACACAAATGAAAACAGTAAGAAAAAATGTTCACAAATCAATATTTCTTAACAAGTTATACAAAGAATTATACTCTGTAGCTCAGTAGGAGATATCACTAGAAATAAGATGTGTTCTATACTTGAAAGTCAATCAATGCTCTCCATCATTTTGACAAGCTAACCATTAAAACTACGTGGCACAATTTGTACACATTATGGAGTCACATAGTATTAAACAAAATTCAACACTAAATTAAACTTAAGAAAATTGGGAATAGAATAATATAATAAATTATCAAGCATCATAGTAAACATTTTCCCCCAAATCAAGAATTGTAAGCAGAATAAGTTAATAAAGGATATCTGTAGTAATTTCTGGCTACTAATATCAAACATCATAGTGAAAGACTGAACATTTTCCCCCCAAATCAAGAACAGAGCAAATATATATCTTTTCTCAACATCCTAGATTTTGCAGATATACACATGCATATTAAAAATTTTTATAACATTACAAGATGTAGTATGGCTAAATAATACTGTAAAACAAGAGTTAAATGAAACGTATCACTTTCCCTGTGATAAGTGTTCTAGTATAATGGTTACTATGCTTGAGATAGTGTGATATTCATGGAGAGACATACAAATAATAAATGGGATAAAGAACATGATACTATCTGTCAAATATACCCAGCTGGTTTCTAACATAGAGGTAACGACATTTGTAGGAAGGGTAAGAATAATTTCTAGCAATGGTGACCACAGCAATTGAAAATGACCTTTTGTATTTATAAAAAATAATATTGAGGCCTTTAATCCATTTTGACTTGAGTTTTGTGAATGGTGATAGATATGGATCTATTTTCATTCTTCTATAGGTTGACATCCAGCTATGCCATCACCATTTGTTGAAGATGCTTTCTTTCTTCCACTGTATACTTTTAGCTCCTTTGTCGATAATCAGGTGTTCATAAGGTTTGTGGGTTAATATCCGGGTCTTCTATTCAATTCCATTGGTCAACTTCTC
>LOJH01066152.1:0-10378 GCA_001685095.1 Ellobius talpinus | reverse complement strand
TCCTTCCCTCCTTCCCTCCTTCCCTCCCTCCCTCTCTTTCTATCTTACTTTCCTAATATCTCCAGGGCTGGCTGGCAGGTGACCAGCTTGCTCTGGCACCAGGGGTCTCTCTCTTTCTTCCTCATTCTCTCCCCCCCTCCGCCCCCACTCCATTAGATTCCTCCTCTTATCCTCCCTGCCTGCCAGCCCCACCTGTCTCTCTACTGCCTAGCTATTGGCCATTCAGCTTTTTATTAAACCAATCAGCTGTCTTAAGTAGACAAGGTGAAACAGCAACACATCTTTACATAACTGAACAAATGCAGCATAAACAAATGTAACACATCTTTTTATCGTTAATAAAGGCAGCAGAAACAAATGTAACACACCTTCACATAGTTAAAGTGATAGTCCGCAGAATAAACAAATGTAACACATCTTTGCATAGTTAAAGTGATATTCCACAACAGTTGTGTTTACCAGGTTAAGTGACAGGTAGATAGTCGTATTCTTTATCTAGGGGAAGGTCTTGGTCAGTTGGGAGTTTAGAAACAATACCTTTGTTTACAAGACAGAGGACAGGATTAGGGGAACAGGACTAAAGCTGTGAGCACAGGCAGGCAGGAAAGTGGCTGAGGTATGCAGGGAGAAGAAAGCATAGACAGGAAGGATTCAGACTCTGTTACAGAGTCCAGGGACAAGTACAGGGCTGAAGAGGGTAGAAAGGACAAAGCAGAGGTGAAATCCAAAAGTAAGGGTTGGCTGCAATGTAAGAATGAGCATGATTGAATCACTGTGTGTGCACGCATGTGTGTATGTGTGTGCATGTGTGAAGCTGGAGTGAATCTGTACACAAAATGTGTGTATCTTACAGGTAAGTAAGCTGAACATGTTCCCCAACCTTTCTGTGTGTGTTTGTGCGTGTGTGTGTGTGTGTGTGTGTGTTTGTGTTTGGGGGTGGGTGTGCCTGAATGAGTCATAAATGAGCATTCAGGAATTATTTAATACTTATCAGTTCCGCCTAACATCTCATAAAATACTATTTCGGCTTAACTCTTGATTGATCACACGCTCCAAGTCACAGGCAGAACCTGGCAGTGCACTTCCATGCTGACTCACGCTAAGCTGTGAAGTACGCCAGCCTCAGGCTCACACTGCACTTTTCTCTGTGGTGTACTATCGTTATTAATTTATATGATGCTTCCCCCTTGCTCAGCAAGGTCAGCAAAGTATGGTATTTATGGGTGTGCTCCCAGAGTCTAATTTATTCAGTTTCTTAATATGTTCTCAGTTAGTGTGTATTGAATAAACTAAAAAAATGTTCAATTTATTTATTTTGGACTTTCTTTTGCAGCTCGCTTAAGCTAGAATGTAAGTCTCATTACCTCCTATACCTTTTGACAACAACAGCAGTTACTACTTAAACCAGCCTATTGTATGCTGGGTGCTGTCCTATGCACATCATACAGAAGTGCTTTTAGAAAATGCTAGGAGGGAAATATTGTCACCTGACATCTACAGGAGACAGAAGGTAGGCTCACTAAAGCTAAGCCACTTTCAAGTCACACAGCTAAAGCTGCATGCCAAAGTCTGTGCTACCATTTCTGTTCACAGGCTTCCATTCCCCACAATGCATCAGCCTTAGCTCTCTATTTCCTGCGTAAGTGGAAAAGCCGTAGCTTTTCTCTTTGGAAATCAAAGGGCACCATCTGGTTACAAGGGAACTGCTTCTTCTATGTGCAAGAGTTTTCGGTCAATACTAGGAACAAACCAGAAACGTTATCCCAGAGGCATAGCTAGTTTGGGTTTGATCCAGCCCTGGATAATGTCAGCTGGATCAGGGACACATGGGGAATAATCTCTCACTTGAGAACCAAGCCCATGGTGGGTTGAGATAGAGATCTCCTTCCCTCAAACTATGGCCTTTCTCTTTTGTTCCCTATCAGGCAGGATGCTTTCTATGGCAGGGTAACAGGGTGGACAATTTCAAATATGTCTAGGCTTTGTTCTTTTCCACTCGGTGTTAGCTACAATGGTAGATTTCAAGAGAAGAGCATGGACCCTCCATCCCCAGATTGCCTCGCACGAAGCTGACATACAAGTAAATAACTCCTTTGCCGAAGGATCTTAACTGACTGGCCACGGCTTAGATAAACCTCATGAATAAATCTCAGTTGATCTTTGCAGACTCTTTGTATCTTCCCCCACTGGGATTCTCATGTTCATGAGCAACCCAGGGGAAAGAGGAAACACAGAGGATCCTGTCCTCTGTATAGTATTTCTTCCTGTCTGACTCGTCACTGCTCTCCAACTTGGATGATTCATCCACACGGTGTTTTATTTAACATCCTGGAACTGAATAGCACGTCCCAAGGAGCCTTCACCCCAGTAACGAGCAGCAACAAGAATATGGGGCTTGTCACTCTGAGCCCTCTCAGAGAATCTTTTCTTACCCAAATGTGGTGGCTGCAGAGACTCATGGCTGTACCCAAATGTGGTGGCTGCAGAGACTCATGGCTGCTCAAAGAAGTGACTTAAACAAGAGATTTATCCCTTTCAAGGCTCAGGGAACATTGCCGAGGAGGGGGTGGGTGGAAGGAATATAAGAATTAGAAGATATGGAGAAGAACCATGAAATGCCAGCTTCCAGGCCATGCACAACCCCTGCACTCACAAACTCTAACCAATCACAGGTAACTACATGGAGTCTGCGTAAGAATGGTCCCACGATCAGCTGGGCATGGGTGATGGTGGGGACCAGTAAGCCCTACCTGTCACCAAGGAACTACCTACCAATTCGATTTCAGGAAAGGGGAAGTCATTGCCTTCCATTGTATCCCCCCTTGTGATATTACCAGGATCATTCCAACCCAAAGGAAGCATAGATGGTTCTGGTTTAAGCAAATGGGTCACAAAACAAAAAGCAAAAGTCATGAATCTGGCAAAGGGATGAGCAGGGAGGAGGCGGGGATGGGTGGGAGATAAAAGAGGCTAAGGAGAAGTTAGTAACGCGAATGCATTATATGCAAGTATGAAAGTTGTCAAAGAACTAACAAACTAAGAGAAATACTGGGGCACAAATTTCAGTTCTCTAGCAGTTATCTTGCTTATTAAGATACCTCCTTATGTTCAACATGAATTTCACTCCTTCACCTTTTAGCTTTCATATGTGTTTGAAATATAACTATTCATAGTGTCTTCCAGTTTATATGTGTATATGCGTGTGCGTTTTATTGATGTTTTTGCCTGTATATATGTGTGGACGGGGGTGTTGGATCCTGGATTTATAGACAGTTGTAAGCTGCCATGTGGGTGCCCTGGAAGAGCATTCAGTACTCTTAACCGTTGAGCTATCTCTCCAATTCCCCAATTTATATGTATTTTCACACTTAATATGTTGGTTATTTGGATAAGAATGCCCCCCTAGAGGCATATATTTAAATACTTTGTCCCCAATTAATGGAAATGTTTGGGAAAGATTTGGCAGTGTGGCCTTAATGGAGGAAGTATGCCACTGGGAGCAGGCTTTGAGGTTTCAAAAGACTTCTACAATTCCCAGTGTACACCTCTGCTTCCTACTTCTCCATCAAGATATGAACTCTCAGCTATTCCTTTGCTCCACCATCATGGGCTGTAACCCTCCTAAATTAAATGAAATGCATCCTGTTATAAATTGCCTTTGTTATGATGTTTTATCACAGCAATAGAAAAGTAACCAAGACAGGGCTTGAACAAAGACTTAAAAAATTGTACAAAGGGGCCCATAAAACCATGAAGAATTTGGGCAGCATGTAAGAAAGAGGGAGAATAAATTTGGTGAAACCCTAAATCAGTAAATGTCACTTTAGAGAGAGACACAGCCACGTGGGTAGGTCTTTCCATATGTCATGGCTCTGGAGCCCAACTACACGACAATCATGTGATTTGAATCAGGTAAAAAACTTCTCTGAACTATAGTTTATATACGTGTAAATCAGAGACCCTAAGAGCCCTGTCATAGGGCTACTGTGCTAACCAAGACAATGCATGTAGAATGCTAGGAACAATGACTGACACAAAGTAACAGTGCAAAGGAGCTATCGTTAGCACCACACTCCTGCAGGGCATCCTCTCTCCTATGCCAGCATCCTGCTAATAAATCCTTCCAGTTTATTGGCAGAAAAACCAAGCCTTTCTGCACTTAGAGCTGGAAGGAACCACAGAGGCAATTTCATTAATTGCTCCTTTCCTAGATGAAGAAACATAGGCCAAGGCTCACAGAATAAGCCACTGAAGAAATCAAAAATAGTCTCTGTCAGTTGCCTGGAGCATCTTTTGACTCACAAAACCACAGGTCTATGGCATGGAGGAGGGATTGACCAGCCCTCTACTAGAAGTCAACTCAGACCTCCCCTTAAAAACATCTTTAGATTAGAGACAGTTCTGGCTAGAACACTTCAGATAACAGTGTAAGTCCTGCTCAAAGACTAGCAAGGTGAGGAAACTGTCCCCTCCTCTCTAGGCTGGGTGCAGAGCCAGGACATCTTGAGGGACAGATGACAAACATGCATATTCTCAGGAGCACACATGAGCAGTGTTTAAAGACAGGAACACGGACATGTTTTTGTCAAGCTGGCTTTTACAGAGCTGAGAGACATCGGAGGGACATGTGTCAGCTCGTTGCTGACAGCTTCATTCAGCTTCAGTGGCTTTAGATGCATTTGCATGGAATGCCATACAGAATAACTAACGTCTCTACAAAAATGTAAGCAAATACAGAGATAAAGAAATCCAAACCTAGAGAAGGCATTTTTGGTGGCAGAGGAGGGCTTTGCTCTCGCCCTGACATCTGATGTGTTCCTAGTCCTCTTCTATAAACACAGCATGTTTACAAAACTGAGATTATGAAGGCAAGCTATTTCTAAGAAAACGTAAGTTGCCTCGGGGACTTGCTGATTAACCATCCCCCGAAGTTATTCAGGCTTATCTGTGTGGAGGAGTCTGCAGCTGTTTCTGTTATCGAGGACGGGATGGTAGAGTTGAGGTCAACAGAACACTGTCCGGGGCCAAGAGAAGGTTGAAACCAGATTGAAACCAGAATTTACATCTGGGCTCTGCTTCCCATTTTGCTGGATGACCTTGTGAAAGTGTCTTAACCTCCCTGGATCTGGTATCTAATAACCACGCAGCTTGTTTAATGTGCACTGTGCTCAGCAGAAGGCTCACAAGGGTCAGATGCTGTCTTATGAATGTTGCCTGCAAAGTGCCCGATAGATTTCTACACTGCCAGCAGACGGAGCGCTGATTTTCCCCATGCGGGCCCCTGGGTCCTGCCCTTGCTCTGTGACGATAGCATATCGTTTTGACCTTCTCTCTTTTATGAGTTTGGTTGGTCAGGCCTATGCAAAGACTGTACACAAAGATTGAGTGGTAGGATAGCATTTTCATCTGTTTGGGTTGTTTTAACGCATGGCATGGACTTGGAGCCTGTCAACAGCAGAAACATTTCTCACAGTTCTAGTGGCAAAAGTCCTAGATCAAAGTGCCAGGGAGCAGGGAAGGGTTGATATCTAGTGAGTTTCTGCCTCCTGGCCGGCAGGCAGAGCTTTCTTACTGTGCTGTTTCACCGCGGAAGGGAGGAATAAGCTTTCGGGGTTCCCTGTTTTATTCTTATTCATGAGGGCTTTGCGCTTACTGTAACCATCTTGCAAAGGCTGTACCTCCAACGCCTTCAATCGCAAATGTGCTTCCAGAGTTTGAATCTGGGGAAAGATAAGCGGTCAGGCTACAGGAGTGTGCAGGGGCAGCACAGGCCTGCTTTCAGTTAAGGACAGCCTTGAATTGTGTGCAGGCTCCGCTCCACTGCTCTGAGTCATTTTATAAGCTCATTCATTGCAAGGCAGGAAGGTTAATTTTGGGTCCTCTTGAAACATTCAAGCAATGCCTGCCAAATCCAGGATAACTTAGTGCTCTAACCTCCTGAGGTGCCTGGTTGGGTCTGTGTGTCTGCTTTGGACCAGCCCCAAGGCCTTACCCTGATTCCTGTGTGGGCCCCTCCTCCTCTTTCCTGGAGAAATCTACCATGAGGCCGCAAGGCGAGGGGCCAGTGTTTATCTTGGTGGGCCTCCCTTGAGCTGGACACTGCGGCTGTGTTTGCCCAGGATGAAGGCTGGACCCTCCTTCTTTAACTGGCCAGAGACTTTACTTCAATCACTTGGCCTGCTGGTGATTTTTTTAGGCCCAGATGTCCAGGCCCTCTGGGACAGGGAGAAGGGCACAGATAACAGTGTTGCTCAAACCTAGCAGTAACAACAGATAGTCATCCTGAAGTCTATGGCTGCAGGCACTGTCAGGCTTGGAGTATGACCTACTAGAATACATGCGGTATGTGCCAAACTCAGCCTTGCTTGCTGGCTGTCCTGGGCTGGCCAAGTGATTAGATACAAACAAGAATTGGGGAGCTAGTCTAGGCTAAGAGTCCACTGCTTCCTGGATGCTAACTTTGAAGATGTTTTTTATTTCTCTGAGCTTCAAATTACCTTTTGAAATGATTGTATTTGATGATATTGTTTGAAGGATTAATGGACTAATGTGTACGAGTGACAACACGAAATTTGCTGACACCTGCTTCTAACCTAAAGGATGGCAAGGGTTAGTAGAATGTTTTAAAAATGTGATCCAGCCATGAGATCATGAGATCAAGGAGTAGATGAGAAAACTCCTTGAGCTATAAGGATACGAGTGTGTTGGACAAAAAGGAATGTTTTGATCATGTAGATACTGATTAAAGGAAGGGCAGAGTAGCTGTATTAATCACTGTCAGGGATAATCAGCAAATACTAGCAAATTGGATGTGACCAATGTGCAAAGAGAATGGGCACACTCAGGGAATTTGTTCCAAGTATACAATATTGACTAAATATAAAAATTATATGACCATACTAAACAATTTGCCCAAATTCAGCAACCGTTCATAAAGAAAAACCTTTCAGTAAGTAAGTCAGGAATGGAGGAGATGGACTTGATCTGATATAAAAAGTCTCCAGTTCAGCTTGTAGATAGTGATGGAGTGCTTTCTCCCTAAGACTGGAGTGTAGACAAAGACACCTGCCTGTGTTACTTTTTAACATAAAAAGTCCTACCTAGGCTTTATGAGAAAGAGTAAAGATTTGAAAAGAGGGAAGAAAACTAATTTTGAAGATAACAGAATTGCCTACATACCCCCACCCAAATTTATCAAGTACCCTGCCCCTTGAGCTGATTAATGCTTCAGAAAGCTCATCAGTTCAAAAATCAGTTGCATGTCTGCAGACCAGTAACAGACACATGAGCTCCAAAATTAAATTACAATAGTATCTGTAATCACTCAGAGATAACTAAATATATTATAAAAATATACCTAAGCTTTATAGGCTGAAAGTTACAAAACTTTATAAAAGAAAAATTTTAAAGTCCGAAGAGTTGGAGAGAAATACTCTGTCTGTGGCAGTGCTCAACATAGTGGAGACAGCACAGTAAGAGCGCTGTGCCCTTCAGATCCATTCATAAGTCTAACAGAATCCCTGCCCAAACCTTAGTGATTGTCCATGGGTGTGGTGCTGTCTGCCTAGAACTTAGATGCACAGGACAAGTATCTAAACAATTTAGAAAAGAAAGATGAACATGGAACAAATCAGTACAACTGAAGACTTACCATTTCGTTCAGTCAGTAAGACTGTTGTGTCAAAAAACAGACCCAAGGCTGGAAGGAGCACATTATATAACTCAGAAATAATCTCACACAATATAATTTGGTGCAGCCTCATTGAAAAAAAATAGGATCAGGAAGCCCAAGTTTAGGTTCTAGGGCTACCATTCATTTACTGTGTGTCTTTGATCAGGTGACTTTCCCACGTCTAGCTCTCTGTGTCTCTGGTGACTCTAAGCCACTTGACCTTTTCTGGGGTGGTTCCTCTTCTATCTCACGGAAGAATCCCTGGACTTTTCCTTTCTTAAGAGTAAGGCATTCTGCTCCCCAAAATGATTAGTATCAGGAGTGAATACCATGAAAATCGGCCTGTGTAAATCCGGTCAGACTGTGGTATGATGTTTTCATTTCTTCTTTCTTCCTAATGGTGATGACTCTTCCATTGGCCAGCTTGACAAGCATGAGTCGTGGGGCTTCATTTTAGAGAGCTGCCTTGAGATTTCCTGAAGACCTGGAGCTCATGGCTTGGTTCAGTAACTTCTGAGAATATCTGGAAACAAGATATTTTATAGCAATTTAAGGGAGGTTCAAAGATGATTGCCTTTTCCCGGTAGAACACTTCTGCTTATGTGGGCAAGAAGATCTTGAAGCGATCCAAAATAACCAGCCAATCACCCAAGGATGATTACATGTAAATTCATAGTATGTGAGTTCTTAAGATCTTCAAAAACCACAAAGGAACCTGGAACACACACACACACACACACACACACACACACACACACACACTCTCACGAGGCTAATAGCTCCCGCAGCCCCAGAGCTATCTTCTTTGACTACTATAATAAAGACTTATGGTTAAATCAAGCAAGGAAAGCTGAATCCTATAGTTACAGCAATAGCCAAATCTGAACCAGGTGGTACTCGTGAAGCAGTATAGCAGAGTGGTTAGAAGTGTGAATTTCCTCTGAAGTTTGAATCTAATTTTACCTTTGATTTGTTCCTTGACTTGCTATTTAACTGTTTTGTTCTTTGCCTTTTCTCTTCAATATCTTTATGCTAACTCTAGTATTTATCTCATAGGAGCTCTGTGAGGATTTAAATAAGTCACATATACTCAGCTTTTATGCATGAAGCAGGAGATATATGAGTGCATTTATTCTATTTATATAATATATGGATGGAGTGAGGCAACTGGGCTTTGCCTTAAAATACTGTCTCCATATGCCATATCAAGGTGCTGTTGTGACCACGTTCACCCCCTTCTTTTAGTCACTGACAGACAAGTGTGTTCCAAGGAGGAGTAACAAAAGAATTTATAATTCATTAGGTTCATGAGCAGTTCAGGCCTTGAATCTCATCTCAGGGCTCCTATCAACAAGGTATACAGTTATAGATAAGTGAATTGGTAACACTGAGCTGCATTCCCATCTACATATTGAGGAAGTTGAATGGGTGTTCAATGAGGTCCTTTGTGGTGGTTTTCTAAGAGACAGCATGCTTCCGAGGTGAAGAAGCGATTTCTCCAACAGGACCACCAATGACCTCTCACTAACAAAACAGTGTCCATTGAGTACATTTTCGGCAGCAGCCACTTTTCTAAGCCCTTTACATTAATCGGCCCGTGTAGTGAACTGTGATGGAGGCGTATCATAATCTTCATTTGTGAACAAGGAAACTGGAGGAGAGAGAAGCTCAGTTGCCCAAGGTCCCAAGACAATTAAGTGGCAGCACTGGGCTTTGGTGTACCAGAAGTTCTATTCAGATGCAGGTGGTTCTAAGGGAAGAATAAGCAAATTGAGGAACTGGGCCCTGATAGCTATATTTCCTCCGTGGTCCTGTGAGTTTATCCGCGGCTCTTCCTAGGTCCTTGGTTGACGCTATCATCCTGGGTGGCTGTAGACACATATTCAGCTAAACTGATTTTAGCCTTCTAGATTGCTAGAAGTATAGCAAAGGTGCCTACAGGAAGTCTAATTTTGTTTGGCTAATGCATTCCACACAAAGCAGGGGACTCGGACAGAAGAGAGCTCGTGGCTGGGCAGGAAATGGTAGGGTAGAGTCAGAAGAAGACAACAAGGTTGTCAGGCCTTGGGTTGCTTTCGCTCACTGCTTGCCACTGTCTTCTCGTGTTTGGCAAAGTATTCTCTGTGAAGCCCTATGCGGATAGACATGCAGCTCTCTGGTTTCTTTTAATGCTGTCCTGGGTAAGGCAGAGGAAAGGGGGACAAGGTCTCATTGGAACCAGGAACACTGTCAAAGCTTTGCTCTCCTGTGTGTCCCCAGTGACCTCATCTTGAGCAACAGTTGTGACCATCATGGCAATGATTGTCCTACTGCTTCGGATTGTCTTTCCAGGCCTCTGGGAGGTCCATCCTGCTTTTTAGATTCATTCCCACAAAATGTTGAAAACTTCCTTGTTAATTCCAGAAATGACTATGGGAGAGTAGGAACATGTTGGTATGTTGAGGGTGCTCTAAGGTTTTATTTATTTATTTTAGCTGTTCTTCATCATCATCATCATTTTGGTATATGTGAGAGGCATGCATGTATGTGTAACTGTGTTTGTGCTGTTGCACAGGCCCCTGCATGGACTCAAAGATACCGGAAGCTGATATTAGCTCTGCAACTTAGTTTATGTTTCGAGACAGATTACCTCACTGAGCCTGCAGTGTAGTGAAAGGGGAGCACGGGCCTGCTTTTGTCCCACCCAGCTCCCGCACGGCTAGCTTA
>LOJH01066150.1:0-10378 GCA_001685095.1 Ellobius talpinus | reverse complement strand
TATTAATTAACCAATGAAAGCAACAGATAGATAGAAGACCCTCCTACATCAAATTGAGACTTTTGATGTTGAAAGATATCAATCATCAAGATTGCTGTTTCCTGTTATTTTGTTTTTGTTCTTGTTGGTGGTGTGTGTATGTGTTTCCCTTCTTTTGACTTTGCTGACCTGGAATTATTTGTTCTTTGTGTTTTCTTCAATGTAGTTAACCTCTTGAGGTTGGAATTTACTTTGTAGCACCTTCTATAGGACTGGATTTGTAGACATTGATAAAAAATTGCTCTTTATTGTGGATTTTTTTTTATTTTCTCCATCAATGGTGATTGAAAGTTTTGCTGTATATAGCAATCTAGGCTGGAATTCAGGTCTCTCAGAGTCTCTAGCACATCTGTCCAGGCCCTTCTGACTTTTAAAGTCTCCATTGAGAAATAGGTATAATTCTAATAGACCTGTCTTTATATTTTACTCGGTCTTTTTTTCCCTTGCATCTTTTAATATTCTTTCTTTGTTCTGTACCTTTAGTGTTTTATTTATGTATTGAGGAAACTTTCTGTTCTGATCTAGTCTATGTGACATTCTGTATGCTTTTTATGTTACTGGAGACTGCTTGTTTATTTCCCGGCCACCCAGACCTGAATAATCACCCAGAAACTATATTAATAACAGCACTGTTTGGCCAATTTCTCAGGCATATTTCTACCTAACTCTTACATCTTAAATTAACCCTAACCCATTTCTGTTATTTTATATTTTACTATGAGGCTTGTGGTTTGTTACTTCTTGCTTCTTGGGTAGCTACATGACATCTGCCTCCATCGGTCTGGCTTAAAATAAGATTAAGAAAAATAAAAAAGTGGACTTCCAGACCCATAAAAACAGAAGCCAAGTGCAGCTTCTTGGTAGCCACTTTTCTATTCCAGATAGGCTCTGTTTGCTGGTGGAGAGCAGAGGCATGGCTCCTTTAAGAGAAGGCTTTCTGACTCAGCATTAGCAGCAAAAACTGCATGGCTTCTTTAACAGATGACACTCTGGTTCTTTTGGGAGGTCCTGAACTTAAATGAGGTTTGTGAGCAACAGTTGTTTAATGGTGACTTAGACCCACTTCGTCCCTAGAGCTGAAGCAATAAACATGGCTTGAAGAGGTGATGAACGTACTTCCACCATGTTGGACAGGGCACAGTCAACAGGTAGGGCCATGGAGTGGGTCCTAAGCATGCCCACTTAGCATTTAAAAATGAAGTGCTCTTGGTCAGAAAATGATTACAGATATGCAATAAATACAGATTTAGACAAAATAAACCTCTTTATAGTCATAGTATGTTTAAAAAGTGTACCTAGGCTTGGGAGAGAGAAGAAAAAGAGTATAGACAAGAGTACAGACAGTCATAGATTAAAGGAGTAAAGATAATAAAATAAGTATTAAAAAGTAATAGAGTAATAAAAAGCCATGTAAAGATGGAAAATATACAGAGAGTCTGGATTATGTATATTATTGTGTTTTCCTTGAATTTTTTTGACTGCAGAGAAACATTTGATTCTGGGGACTGCTAAGCTAAACCAACACATATATTTTAAAGGTATCTTGACTTCCAAATCTAAGGATGTGCTATTTGGGAAAGAGGTTCTACTTTTGTTTCCACAGAAGGTGAGAGGCTGTGGATTTTTTCCAGGCTAATGTGGTTTGATGGAACAAGAGCCGCTGAAAGGTCTCCGTTAACCCTGCAAATACTTTGTCCAACAAACAGAAGGAGGCAGTTTGGAGAAAACTACACCCAAATTCCCAAAATGATTGTTTATAAATGTTTGTTTTCATTTAAAATGGATTGGGTATAAATGGTTAATGGCCACAATCAATCTGTTTCTAAAAAAAGGGGGAAGGGGAGATATGATATAGAGATGAAAAACTTTGCATTGGTGTGGATCTTGGTTTATTGATACAAACTTAAGATCAATTTTGTTACACTGTGTATATGTATTTCTGCTCTTGTTTAAGGTAATATGTTTTTATAGCTCATTTAAAAATTTAATGTATGATTAAAATTACTGATTAATAGTAATTTATAATACTCAAACTTATAGTTATGTTGGTTAGGTTTTCTAGATATATAGAGATATATTTCCATTACATAGATAATCTTCAACACTTCAAAGACCTACGAAATATGGCATTTAAAGGGTTTTAAAAACTTAGGCTTTTCTTGACAGTTAGACATGTCTGTTTCTGGCAGCACCAATTTCTTCAGAGAGAGGTTAGTGAGCCTTGAAGAAACCCATTATGTAATTTGTCTTCAATGTGAAAAGGCTAGCTAGCCATTTGGGCAAGAAATTGCTCTTGCCTGGACTGTGTAATGGTATGTTGTGTAATGGTATGTTGTATGAACTGGATATACAGGACCCACAGAAAAGTGACTGCTGAACTTTCCAGAAGTCAGAATGGTCTTTCAGTGTTCCTGCTTCACAGAAGAAACTGCCAGATGTTCTTCAGGACATAGAAGAAAGTGACTGACAAACTCCCAATACAAGTGAAACAGTCTTTCAAATTTCCTGCTTCAAGGAAAACTCTACCAGATACTATGGGCCTGTAGGCTGAAGATGGATGCCCCAACATTACAGAAGAATTTTGTATGACTGTTCAGGCAGCAAGATGTCTCTGTCAAATCAAGAGTTTTGGAAGTTGCTTACAATACACTTCCTTTATACTCAGGTAATTTTATATCCTTCTGGAGTCTTTGATGGAGTTGAAGAAACGAACAGTCTCTAGTTAACATTTCTTATACTTTGTTAGACAACTCTTTCTTTAGGTTAGGGAAAATTTCTTCTACGATTTTGTTGCAAATATTTTTTTTGTGATTTTGACCTGTGTTTCTTCTTGTTCCTCTATTAATATTATTCTTAGAATTGATGATTTTATAGTGTTCCACATTTCCCGCATGTTTTTTGCCAGAACTTTTTAGATTTAGCATTTTCATTGACTGATGTATTTATTTCTTCTATCATATTTTCAATGTCTAAGATTCTTTCTTCCATCTCTTTTGTTCTGTTGATGAAACTAGCCTCTACGGTTTCTTTTAAAGTGTGAAATTTTTAATTTCCAGATTTCTCTCAGTTTGTTTTCTTTTTTTTTAATTCCACTATCACTATTTCCACTATCAGGTCCTGAACTGTCCTCTTCATTTCATTTCACTGTTTGTGTTTTCATAGGTTTCTTTGTTTTCTCTTTAAGTATTTATATCCTATTCCTAAAAGCTGTTTAAAGTCTTTTACTTGTGGTTCAGGTGTTGGATATGCAGGGTCTTCTGTGGCAGGGTTGCTCAGCTGATTGTGTTTTTGCACTGGAATCTAGGCATCTGGGATTGGGAGGATTGTAACTCTAGGTGCTTATATTTTATCTTATCTTTTTTGTGTGGATGTTTTATTCCCTAGTTTCTCTTTCTTCACTGGTACTTAGGAGAGTGTGGTGGCTGTGTGTTACCTGTAGGAAAATCTGTGGTTTTGATAGGTGTGGGCACTGGAGGTTCCATGTAAAATGTGTTTCTGGGTATTGGAATCTGAGACGTAGGAAAGGGAATGTACTGGAGGTGGCAGAAGGGCTTCACAAGAGGAAGGAAAGTAGGGTGTTTCACCAGGTTATGCTTAGTTGGTGCCCTGGTAATGGGGGCAGAGAGGACAGGCCACAGTCACAGGTTTGCTAATAGGTGGGCTTGAGACTGGGGGATTGGGCATGGATGAGTGGGCATGGATAAGTGGGTAAAGAGGTGAAAAACTGCAGTTAGCCTACTTGTTTTCCTGCTCAGAGTGGCCTGTGCATTCCCAGGTAGTTGCTGGTGGAGTTTGAAGCCAGGGCAAAGCAATGACTTTAGAGAATGGAAATCTCTGTGATCTACTGGATCTTTGTGCAAGAGGGGAAGGGAGGCTGCAGCAGGTGTTCAGCTGCAGAGCCAGGGATGAGACGAGGTGACTGGACTGGTCAAAATGGAAGGAGACATGAAAATCTGTTGTTAGCTTATTTGCCTCAGAATAAGCTATATATTATATATAAGGCAGAAATAGTTGTTGGGTTCCGAGGAATGTGTGCTGGAGTTGGGGGCTGCGTCCCTCACTTGAAGTGGCCTCCAAACCCGTACTTCTCACCATTTTTATATGCTATTATCTCACAAAAATAACATATATCTTAAGGGCTTGCAAGAGAAGATCATTTTAAGAATTATACACCTTTAAGAACAAAAATGTTAGAAAATTGAATTAAATTGCATTCCCTAGGGTTGAAAAATAACTATTTTCAAAACCACAAAATCCCATCTCTATTTCTTTAAATTTACTGGCGGCACAGGGTAACAGCTTTTCTGTCTGAAGGGACCAGGTCTAATCTCCCATACAAGTCCATCCCAGTTCTACAGCCGAGAGCTGTGTGCAGTTATTGTTTGTGTGCTGTCCGTCTCTGTGTTGAGGGGAGAGCAGCAGCATCTGATAGCTCCAGCTGGGGCACTTTTCATTACTATGATTTTTAAGAGTTTATTCCAGTGTTACTGAAATACTAAACTATATCCTAAAGACACAGTTTCTGGGTAAAGAAGGTTCTGAAGGCGTGGTTATGGTGTATTGATATCAGCAGATAGGATACTCAGACTTCTGGCTGTGGTTTTCATTCCAGGAACTTCCTAAGTGTTTTCTATCTGCAGCTCTTCTAACTACAAGAAACAGCATACAATTTCTCTGTATTCCATGCTTCTTTCATCAGGGAAGTTATCTTTTATATTATACCTTGTTTCTCATCTTAAAATCAGCACATGACTCATCTGCTCTCTCATCAGAGGCTTATATACTACTATATATATATATATATATATATATATATATATACTATATTCAAATCCCTTTAAGAAATTTCAGTAATTTATTTGGGGCTATACAATTCAAAGCGAAGGTAGAGAATTTTGGAATACTACATAAAACATTCTACTTTGGTCCATATACTTTCACTCACATCCTGTGGTATACCCACATGTATGTATGTATGTATGTATGTATGTATGTATGTATGTATGTATGTATGAACTGAAGTACCTTTTCTATAATAAAGAAAATTAAGAAATTTGATCCTTATGTTAAAGTGAACTGAAATAGTTTTGTGGGAAGCACTATATACACAAAGCAAATGCATCTGCATGCAGTGTATACTAAGTAGCATCCTTCACTTTTTGGGAAAGGACAGCATACACTGAGTAATATGTATAAGGATCTATGTTCTATTTTAGGTTAAGATTAGATTTAATAAGAATAGAATACTTTTTTGAGAAATATTAAGTGGATAGGATACCTCAAAGGATGGTAGAATAAACCCTGTGTTCTCTCCAGATTTGTAGCTGTTAACTTTTCTACCTGAATGGTGGCGGTTGAATTCAGGCCCTTGAAGATACTAGGAAAGTTTTTCACCACTGAGATACACACCTAGCTTATAAGTGTTAAGATTTTGCCATCATTCTCTTTGTTCTCTCTCTCTCCCCCCTGTCTTTCCCTTACTTCTTTCTATGTCCCTTCCCTCTTGTTCCATCCTTTTCTGTTCTGTCTTCTTATGCAATATGCACATACACATTTTGCTGAACCTTTTAAAAATTACCTGCAGACATCATGAAACTTGAACATTGTTCATTAGTGACATTTTCTTTAACAGGTTATAAAAATGACCATACATAAGAGATGACTAATAATTACTAAGTACCTTCTAGCTCCCCCACCCTGTGTTGCAAGCATAGATCATTTTTTCTTCTGAGGTTATCTTTACAATTGTACAATATGGTCTTTGTGAAGAGACACTTTGTTCTCAGATTTTGAATCACTTTCCACATTTGCATCTTAATTTTTATAATATTATAGGATCTTTTATTCCAACATTTTAGAGTTTCATAACATTTTTAAGCTGAACACAAAATTACCTAGCAGAAGGGTGCCACATATGGAGCTGATTACAGAACAGTGGCTTAATAGAGTTAGTCATGTGACCTACCAGAAGTTGACCTCATTTCAGAGTTCCATTGGAGCACAATACATCCAATTCCATGTGGAATTTAAGAAACACACTAATGTTCATGGTAGTTTTCATTTTCACTCTGGTTCACATAATTAAGTATAATGATTTTCCACTTTTTAAATACTATTTCTATTTTCACTAATACAAGTGAAAAGACCACGAACCAACCAAACAAAACAACAGTTAGACCCAAAGCTAAAGTTGCATTTAATCATTTATTTTTTACCCAATTTTACTATGATATATGATTATCATATTCCAAGAGATATCAGAAAAGGAGAAATTACATTTACCTTTCTGTTTTTTTTCAGTTATAATTACCCCCTGTTTTTCACATTAGTCTTCTAGCATGGCAGTCTTTCAGAGACCATTAGTGGAACAGTTTGCATTCTCTCTGTGAGAAAAAAAATCTTAGTCTTTGAAGTCCATTTTCCTCTTTTAAAGTCTGTCTTGGATGCTGTTTCTCCATGGACACAGTGCAATGCCTCCTTACTGTAAACTCTCATAGAGCTTGGATTTTGTGTCTGTTAGAACCCTACTACATCTTCTCCCCATTATGTCCACAGACTTTTTCAAGTTCTGTCCTGTTTGTACTGTCTAGTGTGGAATAAGTTCACAAAGCACCTGCTCTGTGACACTTTGCTGGGAGACTGAGGTGTTGTTTCATTTAGTTCTCATGGCAATCCCATGTGAAAAAGATCGTGAGATTTATTTTGTAGCTTAAGAAACAGGAATGGAGAGGTGGTTTGTGAAGATTACTTATCAAAGGTATAGACAATTTTAAGTCCGATCCGTCTTGGTCAAATGACATATGCTTCCCATCATAAATCCGTGGTTGGACAAGAAGATCCAGGGATGTAGCTTTCATGAGTAAACTTCATGCTGGAATGGGCTTTTGGGATGATGCAGATGCCTTTGGGTCACTCATGTTCTTATAAGTAACCCATGTGCCTGATCTCATTGGTTCATCAAGCTAGACTTGGCTGGATTTTTTTTTAATTTTATCATTAGTGTCTTATCTGGGATGAATAGATATTTGTTTATGTCTCCCTAGGAATAGTCATGTAACATAATTGGTGCTCAAACAGGACTAGTATAACAGCATATAATTCAATCCTTGAAAGTAGTATGTATGTGCTGCAATTGTCAGAAGGCTGTGGCAGTTCTTGCATGTTTTTTGCTGTGGGTGATGACATGCAACTAAGGATCAGCTTGTTTTTCCAGAAAGAACTTGCCCTTTAAAAGAAGAATTACAATGAAAAAAAATGACAAGCCAATTCTGTCTGCAGCCTCTGATTTGGCAGGGAAAACTGAAAAAGCAGAGCACAAGATGGAGGTGTTGGCTCGCCATTCCTTTCAGCTGGCAGGATGCAAGGGAGAGGAGAATACAGGTTTGTTCTGTACCAAAGATCTGGCTTGGGTTCCAGATTTATAGGAAGAATTGGACACTCAGGGGTAGAGAACAAGACAGACATGATAAAAAAATACTCCTGAGGTGTGACCTTTAATATAGAAAAAGAAAAAAACACAAAATTCAGCATGCAGGTGGAGGCCTTAGTGATGGTCTAGTACAGGAAACTATGGTAATCATGGAATACTTTATGTCAGAACTGCTTGAATTGAGAAAGAGGCTCTTGGAGCCTGGCTCCTGATGCTGCAGAAAAGACGGGATCAGTCTGAATGCTGTGGAAATCGAATTATCCTTTCCTTCTTGAGACAAAGGCTGTGTAATCCAAGGCATTGAATAGAAAACGAGTTTGGGACCAACTGGCTTTTAGAAGCCATAAAAGACACTCGGTTATGTATATTTTGTCACTGCTAGTTGGGGGTGGAGATGATATTTTGACTCCAAATATCATCCCAAGTGTGACTGATGGAGAGGTAAGGGCTGCAGTACTGACCCAAAGCTCCTCAGACCCAGACCCAGCTTGAGCCTCAGATAAAGCAGGTAAGAGTGTGCCTCTGATTCTGTACCCCTAGCCAAGCTGAGATGTACAAACCAGCACTACCAAGCATACCGGTGGTTGGGAGTTGTGTGGTGGTGTCCCAGGATAAGAAAATAAGGTGACCCATGGAGAATGGCTAGGGTCTATGGTGTGCTTTATGGGAAGTTATCTTCACAGTTACTTCTGTATCCAGCATTGCTCTTTTGAGAAAACAATTTGTACAAATGATAGGATATTTTCATGCTATATCAGCCATGTTGACTTATAAAAAAGTATCTCAATAACTACTGAGTCCCAAGACTGAGATAGGCTTTCTGGAGTTCCTCCCTATTCTTTGCAAAAAAAAGTTCATTGTACTGTAGAAACTCTCAGATGTCTTACACATTCAGGAAAGAATCTAGAAGGATAATAAATCAGATAAAGGGTTAGAGTAAAGGTACCATCCATGAGTGGAAAAAGAAACTGCCAAGAGCCATGATATTGTCCAGGGAAAATTCCAGTGCAGGGGGTTGGTTACCTCCTTAAATATTTTGACCAGGGATATCCCTGAGACACTTTCCCCCCACAAAAGCCTGTGAACCCTGCTGCTGGTTGTGAGTCAAGTCTCGACTGTTGAAGATCCTGGACGGGTTGCTGTACAGCTTCGGAGCTGGAACTTCCTTCCCTGTTTCTTGGCTTTTGTAATGTCAGAAGGTGCTATGCAGGTTGCTTAGTTATGGACCCTGTTTACTACACCACCATCATGCCAGGACATATGTGCCTACTTGTATAATAGTGGCACAACTGTAATGGGTACAATCATTTGCTTTCTGATTAGATTTAAAGCCTGATCTGGAAGGGAATACATGTCTGGTACTGTAATCTAGAAGAAAAGTCCATGGCCAGAGGGAGAGGTCATAGATCTCAGAGAGGAAGAACTGCTACTGTATTGTTTAGTAGGTATTTACTTTTACACATTTATTTTTATAGCCATGTATAACTTCAGTCATAGAGAAATGATTTATTTATCTATCTATTTATCAGTGGGAGATAGTAACTACTGAGACCCATAATTGCTAAAGTTACTGAAAATAAGTGAGTGACTCTTATTCTGAGTGGCCCAAAGATCAGCCATAAGTATATGTGTGTGTGTGTGTGTGTGTGTGTGTGTGTGTACACAATGTCTCTATCATTCCTTTTAAGACCCAGGAAACATTGGGGACATAAATAAAGTAAGGGCTCGAAGAAGGGGTGCACATTATGTATCTATTTCCTCTGAATGGAGATATTCTGTCTTAGAGAAAGTGGCTCATAAGATTTAGTAAAGTCAGAAAGTTACATGATTCATGTGGTTCATCCTCAAGGTTATCCAAGCAATCAACTACTGCTGGAGAACAGGAGACTGTTTTGGGTGGAGTTGTCTCCAAGTTACACAGAGCTCCAGTGATGCAACTTATGTGAGTTATGTGGACCTTTTCAGTCATGCAGTTTCCTGTAGGTGACCCTTCACCCATGTTTCTGTAGATGACCTCAGTAAACTCAGTTCATGAAGCTAGACTTGGGTGGGAATCCTTCTGCCATTGTGACCCCACCACAGAAGAAGCAAGATGTGATTGCCTCACTGAATAAGGTACTGACCCATGTGGTTAGCATAGACAAGAATAATATAAGTTATAAGAGTTAATAAGAAGCCTGAGCAAATTGGCCAATCAGCTTATAACTAATGTAGACCTCTGTGTGATTTCTTTGGGACTTAACGACTGCAGAAACCAGGCAGGACAGAAAACTCAGTCAACAAATGACGTGACAATGTGGGGCTGACCAAATCTACTTAAAAGCCTGAGAGAGCTTGGGAAGTTATTCTAGATAAAAAAGAATAGAGTTAAACACGGCTTCTTAATAGCAGCATTTTCTTGGGTGGACTCTGCTTGCTAGAGGCGAGTGCTCTCATTTAAGAGAGGCTTCCTGACTCAGCATTAGCTATAAAACCTTGCAGCTATTTCCTTCCACAAAATGCTTAAATGGTGTTGATGAAAAGCTGACCACATGCTTTTTAGTTTTCAGTGGTAGCAGGAAAAAAGCCACTGGGCCGTCCTGCCAGTGCAAACTCTGACTCAGGCAGGAAGTCCAGCTACAGAGCATTTGAATGTGGTTTATGAGCAGACTGCTGCAGCTTGCTTGGTGGCAGGGACCTTGAAAAACCATAGAGTTGTGGCAATAAATGTGGCTACAGCCGGTACCTCCACCATGAGGCTGGAATCTCAGAAAGCTAAAGAATGGGCTGGATCCAGCCATAAAAGCCACAGCTTTAATCCTACCCATATTGCTTAGCAAATTAAAGACTCATGTGGTCAGAGAGAGAGAGAGAAAGAGAGAGAGAGATACAGTAAAAAGAGATTCAAAGACAAAGAAAACCTCTAAATGG
>LOJH01066146.1:0-10378 GCA_001685095.1 Ellobius talpinus | reverse complement strand
CTATACTAAGTGAGGTAACCCATACCCACAAAGATGAATATGGTATGTACTCACGTATTAGTGAATTTTAGCCACAAATAAAGGTCATTGAGCTTATTAACTAATTCTTACATCTAACATTAACCCACTATTTTTGTCTGTGTTAGCCATGTGGCTTTGACCTTTCATCTGTGAGGCATTCTCATCTTGCTTCTTCTATGGCTGGATGACAACTACTAACTTAGCTTTCCTTCCTCTGTGGCTGGGAAACACTGCAGACTGAGCTTTTCTCTTCCTAGAATTCTCCTGTTCTTTTCACCCCACCTCTACTTCCTGACTGGTCATCCTGTCTATACTTCTTGCTTGGCTACTGGCCAATCAGCATTTTATTAAAATAATACAAGTGACAGAATAAAAGACCATTGTCCCATAGCACTTAATAGTGGTTTGAATAAATCTGTCTATTTTAGAATCAGAAGTTTGATAACTCGGTCCCCATTTGTTGGTACTGCTTGGGCAAGTTTAGGAGGTATGACCTTAAAAACAACTATGTTCCTGGGTAAGCTTTGATAGTTGAAAGCCATGCACTATTCCCTTTTGACTGTCTTTGTTTTCTAATTGTCATTCTGGATGTAAACTGTCACTGTTTCAGCTGCCATGCCTATTTGCTGTCACACTTTTGTAGCAATGACAGTGCGGAATGCTTATCTCTCTGGAGCCAAAAGTGCAAATAAACCCTTCTTTCCATTAATTGCATTGTTGTTAGTGTTTTATCATAACAATAAGAAATAATTAATATTGAAGTTAGAACTAGGAATGGGGGGCCTTACCTGGTGGTCATCCTTCTCTTTATTCTAGTGAGAATCTTCCCTCTCCTTAATGGTGTAAATATCCTTAACAATTATAGTGTATTTTCCATCCAAATCTTTGGGAGTAACATTAAGTTTGTCAGTGTCCTTTTCTCTTGCAACTGTACATTTTATTTTGTTTTGTTTTCTATCCCATTTGCTCTTATTCCTTGTAAATGTGTCAAAGAAAAAACACTAACAACTATTGAGATAAGTCAATATTAGGCTATTTTCACATCTCTTTAACCAAAGAAATTATTCCACTAGTTGTAATTTTATCTTCAGATAAATTCTTATGGAAAAGGCAGACAACAGTTACATTCTTTAACAAAATAACACAAGAACAGTCTCTAATTCAGTTGCTAGTATAATTCCCTTCTGAAACATCTTGTTCTGGGTTTCTATAACCCACAGGACTCTTACTGATTTCCAAGCCTCCACCATGAAAGATTGAATATAAATATTATAATAAACCCTTTATATAACATGAGGAAAGTTATAAACCCAAAGATTTTGTCTCATATTTAACTAAATTGATAATTGATACTTGGCCATTATCCTGACCTTGGATCTTCTCAAACCTTTCAGAATATCCACTCTCAATATTAAATACCAGCACATCACCATCCAGGGATATAGATTGGACCCTCATGATTTAGCTCTTCTGAAGATTGTTTAGCATCAATCCACTGGGAACCTGAATCTGTATATCAGCATCACATCATCTTGGGTGTTCTTCCTAACCAGTATCAGTGCCATGACCATTGCCTTTTTCACCATTGTCTATTTCTTTAATATCAAGGATATTATGCACTCAAAAAATTACTGTGTGTATTGCAATACTTTTCTACTGTGGTTTAACAATTTGGACTTGCATGCATAAGCAAAAGAAACACTGAACCATCTTCCCAATAACATCACCATCACTGAGAGTACCATGAGCAGTGGGCAGTCTAAAGTGTCCGTTCACCTAAACTTCCAACTTGGGGTAAACAGGAACAATAGCAAAAGGTGGGGGAAAATGTTCAAGGGGCGCAAACGTATCTCAAGCTGGCAGTTGAAATTAACAGTGTTATCCATGAGACACTGATTCATGAGTAGTGTGATCACTGAATTGTCATTTATACTTTTGGAGAGACACTGAATTCAGGCAATATGTTACGTCCTGCTTCTGAAAGATTATTGAATGAGGTTTTGGAAGTAAAGTCTGGTTTGGTTTGGAACCCCAAGTTATTTGAGATGCCAGAAGTGTGATATATCTGATAAGGGAAACTTTAAACAAAGAGTGAAACAAATCCTAAAGGCAAAACCTCATTGAGCTGAACAGTTTTACTAGGACAAAATGAGTGTGTTTTTTAATTACTTCATAATAAAATTTTTAGGAAAGCTTGGGACATGTCTCAACGTGTAAAAAACAATATACAATAAGCCATCAACCAGTATCATATTAAACAGAGAAAAATTCCTAAGCATTTCCAATACAACCAGGAACAACACAACAATATATGCTCTTTCATTCCTTTGCAATATAGTTTAATTGTATTCCTATCCAATAAAATCTAAACTGAAATTGTAAGGCAACAAATAAGATACACAGGATATACACATAAGAAATAAATAAGTCATTGTATCCTTATTTGAAAATTATATACATCTGAATACATAAATGACTTAAATCTCCACCAGAAAAACTCTACAGTTGATAAACGCCTTCAAAACACTAGCAGCATAAAAACTAATACAACAATAAACGAAACATAAGAACAATGTAATTCATAATAGTCTCAAAATTATCTTTCAATAAATCTCACCATGCAGAGAAAGACTTGTACAATTAAAACCTTATGATGCTGAAGAATATTTGAAGATGAGAAAATGGAAAAATTCTTATGCTTATGGACTGGTGAGGTTCATATGATCTAAATGGACATCCCACCAAAAGCAATTTACAGACTAAATGAAATTACCATCAAAAATCCAGTGCAATTCTCAACAGAAGTTAACAAATTACCATTAAAGCTCATATGGCAACACTTAAAACCCAGGGTATCCAGAACAATATTGAACACTAAATACATTGCTGGATACATTACCATTTGCAGTTTTGTTATAGTACAAAAAAGCAGCATGGTGCTGACATTAAAATAGACGCATTAATCAATGGAATAACACTGAAGACAGTCACATGATCCCACACCCTTTTATACACCTGACTTTTGCCCAAGATGCCAGATATATACAATGGAGAAAGGACATCTTCAACAAGTAGTATTGAGCAAACTGGACAGCTACAGGTAGAACACTGAAATTAGAACTTTGTCTTTCACCACACATAAAACTTTATGACAAATCAATCAAGGGTCTTAAGATATGAAATCCATAAAAGATAAAACTACAGGTACTAAATGACCATGGAGTGCCTGACTTTAGCCATTATATATACAATATAATGCTTACACATGAGGTTCAGGGAACATACTAGAATAGGAGCCAGGAAGAGCTTAAAGGTCACAGGACTAAAATGTTTCCTGAAAGATGCTGTCTGACATGAATAGTATTCTTGATGAACAAACTCTAACAAAATGGGTGACCAAATAAGACCTGCATAATGACAATACCAATTGAAATGCCAAGTTGATCAGAATTGTCAAGTTTAATTTTCATGTGCCTGAAGAGCTCATTTAACCATCTGCCTACCACCCTTAGCAATAAAGAAAAAAGACACTAAAATAAATTGAGGAAATATCAATGAATCACCTAAGATAAGTATAGACATATAGTGGGACAGTATTTTACTGACTCAAAAATATTTTAGGCTTCGTTGTTTACAAATCACAGGAATAAAGAATGGCAGGAACTCATTAGCAAAATCATTGCCTACAAAAGCAGCAAGTAACCCCTTAGTTTACAGCTACACAAAACAAATGTCCATGCCTAATTATATCCTCCTGAACCTTAAGTAGCCTGACAAGCCTGTTAGACAGAAAACAGAGCAAATTCCCTCTACTTGTGCACTGATGGTTGTTTTGGTAAATTTTCATTAATATGTTCAATATGCTTTTATGGAAAATTATTTTTAGCATATTAATGAATTTACAGAAGTTACTCATCTGAACAAAATTTGCATAAAAGGCTATCCAGTGAATCTGCTTAGGAGAGTTTAATCACGAAGAAAATAATTTTTATATTTTATTTTTTTAAGTTAAAATAAAATGAAACATGCAGGTTTATAAAAAATACATTATATGATTAACACAGTTTATATTATGTTGAATTTTTTATTGCTTGTTTACCAGTTCTATCATATTATATCACATCTGAATTTTTACATTTTGACTTTTACAAAAACATACAGAGACTTATTTTTAAAGAATTAGCTTAATATGTAGACAACTTTTAATGGGTGCTTAGTGTTTTGATATTCTAGTTAGTCATGATAGTATTTACAACATTTAAACTTTGCTCACATAATGCCACAGCATTTTCTTGCTTTACTAGAGTATCACTGGCCTTAGACTATATAATGCTTTACTGTCACTTTGCTCATCTCTAATTACACTGTCAAAATTTCACGCCAGGATGATGGTGATTGCCTCTTCTCTCAACAAATATTCTGCCATTGCTGATGCTGCTGTCCACTGACATTGGATTTGAGCTTTCTTGGCCCTCAAATGTGGACTCAATAACAGCCACTCTCCAGGTAACTTCAAGACTAGAGCTCTTGATTGGGACTACCGAGTGTCCAGCTTCGTTATCAGCTGCTGGGTTCTCAGCATTTCCAGGATTCACAAGACCACTGTGCTACATAACCCCTAAGATACAAGACAACTCATTCTACTTTAGTGATTTTGAAAAAGTAGATACTAAGAACTTAATTGAGTTAATCTACAATGCAAATGTTGATAAGCAAACCCTAGAACTACAGAGTGAATGTGTTTGAAAACATGAACATTGGAGAAATAATGAAGGCTAGATAAAGTCAAGTAATTCTGGGGCTTTGAGAAGAAAAAGAGTATCAAAGAGACAATGCAGAGACACAGCCCAACCTGACCCTGGGGTGCACTGGCATGAAGACATGATCATGTGATCCATGTGATACATGTGATACACAGATACATGGTCAGCTTCAGGCCAAGGAGAGAATATTCAGGAAAAGCTACCGACCAGTTTCTTGATATTTGAACTAGCAACTGAGAACAACTAAATGGTCCTCTATCTACTCTGCAGTATTTCAATGTGATAGTGTCAGCACTAGAAGCAGGAGAGTAAGGTAAGGTAAATAAGTCTCTCTGCAAATATTCTTTGTGTTCTGTCATATATTTTCCAAACTACACTGTGAGCTCTATTTTCCCCCATAGATCATCAGGCAGACCTCGTGTTTCAAGGCAGTCTTTATAAATGTTGCCACTTCACTCAAGCTCCTTTCATAAATACCCCATAAACTTAAGGGCTTAAGTGACAATGAAGGGTTTCTCACCATTCTGGATCTTAGGAGTCCCAAAAATCTATGGCACAGTTTATCTTTGTGTAGCATTTCTTTTTCTGGAGTGCAGCTTGCTGTCTTCCTGCTGTGTCCTGTGTACTCAGTTGAAAGCACATAGTTCAGGATCAACATCATATACTGCCTCACTTGTTTCTTCATTATCTGTATTTTAATTTCCTTCATAAGGAATTAGGACCATGATCAAGCTCATATATTGACTATGATTTTCTTTGGTTTTTATAATTATTACTGCAGACTTGTTAGAGAACCCTAACATTTCCTTCCAAGATGGTCTCCTATTCAGTCTCTCCAAAGGAACATTCCCATTATCTGTATGATATCTTGCCTCCCTTTGCATCCTTTTGATATAAACTATGGCAGAATCCTGATTTATCAAGAAGACCCACTAGGAAGCAAAAGGTCCTGTTTAATATTTCACATAATTACATTCCAAAGAAAAAGAAAGTTGTCATTGTCCATGATTTATGAACATTGTCACATTTTTAAGTAGTTTAAATAATTTTATAACAATCTCAAAAGCAAATTTACTATATAACCAATTTGCTTTTACATGGGTAGTAAATAGAGTAAGTGATAAGCAGACATAATCACTGTGCTATTTATGTGACTTTACTTACTGTTTACACGGTTAATTCATGACAGAAGGACTTTCATATTTAAAATACAAAGCAGAAAATGAACAATAAACTTATGGATTAGATAATTTATGAAATGCTACTTGAGACAATTAACATAATGAAGAAGGGTAATGATAATCTCAGAGGAGAGCACTGCCTATGATTTACAATGATTAGAACTATGGCGTGTCTGGCTCAGTTATCACAGAACTCATTCCTTTCCCTAGTCTCTGTTGTGCCTCATCACACATGACACTGCTTGAGCAAAATGCTCAGCTATCCTTTCTTTCCCATTCCCTCATAAGCAATTTTCCAGCAAATTCTGTTCTTACTTCTCCAAATTATGTGACAAATATGACTGCTTTTGTCAATCAGCTCCATAACATCAGTTTTCTTTCCCAGACATATGCAAATGCCTATTGTTCTTGCTTACTGTTTTCTACTGTCCGATTCTGTCTTCCATTAGGAATCCAGAATCATCATTTTATGTGGAATTATACAGAAAAATCTAATAAGGGTTAATAATTGCATTAAAGTTAATAGTCAAATATCAACTGTGGCCAGTAGTACTCTAGAAGATGTTAGTATGCTATTCTGGCCACTTTGTTTACTGAAATTCCCACTCTCTCAAAGGTACTATGTGTGTATGTTTGTGTTCTTTATGCTTTTACACACACACTGCTATCCTGATAAAATTTATATTCCTACTCCTTTTTTTATAAATTTGTTGATATTTATGCTTCAAGTTTTAATTTAAATGCAGTGTTCCTAGGTAATGTGTTCTTGAAGGTTTTTTTTGATATAATGATGAAAATTCTCTTTCTCCAAGCATACTTCCAATCATTTAGAAACATGCTATTGTCTGTTATAGCAGCTCTACTATGTAGCCCTTTCAACTATTACCAATTCTAGGAACTTCCTTTCCCAATCACCTCATAGTCTCCATCAATACCACATTTCTTTGTGTATATTGAATAAATATTTCAATAAATACACAGTTAAATTTTACTAAAAAGAATAGCTCAAGTTGAATAATGGGTGAAGTTTCTACTCAGCAGCTTACCCTAGAGCCCAGCTATGTGGTCTAATCTAATTCTAAGGTGACTTTACAAACCAAAATCTGTTCATGTCTCATCCCATTTCTTTCCAACTGCTACTATCATACCAAACTCGGATTATTAACATAGAACATAGCACTCAAAACATCTACATTATTTCATGTACTTGAAATATTTTATCACAACTCAAATATTTTATTAATGATTTAGAACAAAAAATAGAAATTTAGTTTAGTGATGAAACTGTTACATATTGTATGGAAGTCAGATATTATTAGTAGAATGTATTCTGTACCTTGATCTAATGTGACACTTGAGCTGCTAAAAGATAATATGGGCAACAGAGAGGCCAAACAATGAAAGCCAGCAAAATATAATAAAATAGCCTATCATTAGTGATAGACTTTAAAAGGCTTTAAAGTCTTTAATACTTCATAGTAGGCCCCAAATCACAAGCTTTCATATCTTAGGAACAGCACTTCCAGCAAGAGGAAGGAAAGGGGACTTTGCTGGCGATTTTAGCCATCATAGGGCAAGGCCATTCTCAAGCAACTATTTCCAGGTTTAAACAAAAGGGCTTCACAGTTAACACATTGGAATTGTGAATGGTTAACAAATTTAATGCAGAAAACTCCAAAATCTGAAACTTGGTGTGATTTAAAATACTTCTAGTACATTTGTGTTAACCTTTATAAAACATTCACGATTTTATTAAAAAAATATGGGTACTTTTATATTATCTAGGCCTATACCTTACAACATTAAAACTTCACATAGATGCTTATT
Source organism: Ellobius talpinus (assembly GCA_001685095.1). NCBI lineage: Eukaryota > Metazoa > Chordata > Mammalia > Rodentia > Cricetidae > Ellobius > Ellobius talpinus. The sequence goes on along the minus strand of LOJH01066146.1, from coordinate 2,586 downwards.
TGCTTATTCTTTTATTCAGATTAATAATTATTATTTTTCCAAATTATAACTTCAAATAACTAATGTATATCGTGTATCACCACAAACATTACTAGATATAATTATTACATCAAATGTTAGTTGTTCAGTCAAAAGCATGGCCTTGTTGCCAGTCAGTCAAAGCCATAGATGTTTTTAATGTTTTTTATTCATCTGACACTTTATTGAAGTCCCTGTGGAATCCAGTTAGGAGGTCTTATTTATTTATTTATTTATTTGCCTCCTGGAAGTAAATAAAGCAAGGAGAAATCATAGTATCTCAAGACCTCCCAACCTTTGCTCATCTGGTTCAGAAGCCTTTTGCTTCCTTAGGACATGGTGTTACTTGCTGAGTTATGTCCGGGGACAACATAGATCAATGACAGGCTCTTATATCTGTGATTCTACAGTTTATTTTGTACAACTGAAGGTCTGTCAGGGTTGCCTTGAGAAGACACATATGGTGACCCTGATTTAGAGAACAGTCTTTGCAACCTGTTTTGGGGCTTTCACTACACTACTTTGTATGAAAAAAAGTTGACTGGAGATTTTAAAAGTATTAGCTGAAATATATAGCAACAAATTGAACTTTTTTAAAAGAAAAGTGAACTAATGTGACTCTAACATTGTCCTAAGTAAAATATACGTAACGAATAAAGTATGATTCACGAATAGTAAAATAGGAATTCTTTGCTACTAAAAATACATATACCCACATGGTAAGATGCCTCAGTAGGTAAAGTCACCTGCCACAAAGCCTAGTAACCTGATTTCAAACCCTGTAACCTACATGGTAGAATGAAAGAAGAGACCTGACTGCTGAAAGTTGTCCTTGACCTTGTGGTATAAGCCAAGACATGTGGATAGGTGAGCATGCGTGTGCATGCACAAACACACACATACACACACACACACATCATACTCTTTCCTCACTCACTTTCACTCTAAGTGCATAAATAAAAATTTGAAAATAAAAACTATCACCATGTTTATGAAGAAAGCTGACACACGTAGCAGACATTGGCTTAAATGAGGTACTTCTGATCAGTTTATAAATATGTCTCATCATCTCAGCAGGTTACATGAGCAGAAAAGATTCCTATGCTTTATGAGATAAAATCCTCCAATACTATCAGATTCTGTTGAAACCATTTTTTAGATTGAGGGACTTCCTTTCTTCAAAATCAGAAATTAGAAAAAGGACTTGGCCTATTTATAAAAAGAAAAGAAAACTTAAAGAAAGCTCTCCAGTCTTAGCTTCATTTCTCTTAGAGGCTTATTAAAGACAGCAACAGAAGTGCTTGTTTACAACGCAAACACTGGTCGCATTATGAAACACGCACCAGAGGATACAGTCAGTTCAAAACATCTTGCACAACAAATCTCTGAGGGACTCTCTAACAGTGTTGTGAGTTTCCCTGATTTCTCTGGTGCCTAGAAATAGAAGAGAAGGTGTCGAGAAGATATCCCTGATTAACATGGAACCCTGAGTGCACTTCCTAGACCCACAAATATTCTGATCACACCCTCCACTGTTATCCTTCTATAAGAAGATTCAGACAAGAAGAATTAAGTCACTTGATTATTCTTTTGAAATGAGTTTCTTAGTGGCACAAATAATATGAAAATTAGCTACTGAGAAATGATTTTTACAAGCAAAATCATTCCTAGAATTTACAAGGAAGTTGATGGAATTTAATAAAAATTTAAATATGAAATTTTCTTTTTTCTAACAGGTGTTATGTTCAGGATACTTTGACAAGATCTGAACAAGAAAAAATACCAATGAATTCTCTAACATGGAAGGAGAAAATCTTACATGGGTCCACTCTTGAACAAAAATTACAGGAAAGCAAGGTATTCTGAGAGCAAGAGAAAAAGAGTCTTCCCCAGAGGTCCTGCAATTGGCTATCTGATACAAGGTGATTAGCTCTGAAATCACATACATATAAGTAACATACAAACTGAGTAGATTGTATCTATATACTTGGGCATGAACATGTGTGTGTGCTCAAGCATGTGTATAACAACAATTAAAGCAAAAACAAGGTATGTACTTGGAGGAAAGAAAGGGAAAAAGAGCATAATTTTGTTTCAATTTAGAAATTGTTTGAAGGTGAATAAGAAACACTTTCACTGTATTGTCAAGTTAGACAACATCTACTGTCTAAAATATTTTCCTTGCCAACTGAATAATTTCATTAGGATGGGTTTACTGCAGCTAAAATAAAGAACAGTTAATGTGACTGGTACTTAAAAATATTAAGCTTCTTTGGTTTGTGGCAAAGGGTGTTAAACCTAGAGCTTCGCACTTGAGAGAAAATCCCTTAAATCTAACTCTAATCTGAACTTCACAGTTGAATGAAAATATGACCAGGGAATTTTCATTTTAGAAGGTTAGACATTTGATTTTTGTCATAATTTAGCTTCAATTTTTTTCTTACTTAGCTTAGAGAAAGTGTATGTACAGTCTCTAAAAATAAGTTCTTATATTTTCATTTTAAAAATTCTAATTTTAGCTTCCCTTCTTCGGGGGCCATTGATCCCCCAGCTCAGCCTGTTTGGGCG
>LOJH01066145.1:0-10378 GCA_001685095.1 Ellobius talpinus | reverse complement strand
CCGTGTGGGAGCCGGGCGGGACAAAAAGCAGGCCTGCTCTTCCCTATCACTACAGTAAATGGAGATTAAATGTTAAGGTCTGATACTGTGAGCAGGTCAATGGCTGGGGCATTCTGCCCTTCTGACCTAAGAGATAAGCCTATGGAAACACAAGCACAACACTGGAAATAAAAACTGCATCCAATATTTTTATTTATTTGTTTTTTCTATCGGTATTTTGTGAAAAGTCAGGAATCAGATGAAATTTCTAATAGTTCTTAAATTGTTTCAAGTCCATTGCATTTGAAGTCCACAATGCTTGTTGCGTGTGCTCTCGAGAGAGCACTGAGAGGCCCTAAGGGTACCAATCTACTCTAGCACCATAACCACATCTTATTAAATGTCCTTAATGTCAGAAAGTCAGGATAATGACTGTAGGAGCAGAATCAGAACTAATGCAAATATTCTTGCTTGACAGCTGTGAGGTTTCCTTAAGCCCAAATGAGTGATGCTAAATCACATTGATTAGGATTCTTTTTTTAAGAGGGAATGTTCTTTTTTTCTTTTTATTGTTCCCTTTAATAGTCCTGTCTCTGCAGTAGGACAGTTCTGACAGTGTCTGGAAGAGTGATGATGTGTCTATCATGTATGTGCAGACATATATAAATGTATATATACAGAAAAAGAATTTTTCTTTTGAAATTTTATGCCTTGTTGAGACAACAAAAAAGCATCTTGGTGTTTTTGTTAAGCAGGCAAAGTTTAACCTGAAAACATCATTTCTCCTTCACACTAGTTCAAATGCACACATGAAAAAAGACCAAGTTTTATAAATCATTTATAGAAATTTGTATCGCCACCAAGAAAAGGTGTTAATTCTTACTGTCTTTCCTGGCTGGTTCAGAAGACAGAAAAGCAAGTGATCATAAACAATTATATGTGGAATGTACCATGGCATACGATCATAAACAATTATGTGTGGCATACGCGTCATCTCAAAAGATAAGCAAGGTGGTGAATATCAAGGGTTGAAAGGGGCCTGGATTATACAATTAGAGGATTTTTACTGTGATTTATTGATTTAGTGTGATTATTTGGAGGTAAGTTTTAATTTATGATATTGAAATGCAACTATTTCAAAATTTGAATGATAAAGTTTATGAACAAAGAACAATTAATGTGTATTAATAAGAACTCCATTCCAGTAAAATAATGCATATATCCAAAGTTCAGTATACCTTAATGGTTAATGGTTAGATGACTTTCATTAAGCATACATTTATCAAATAATACTATTGAATACCTTATATTGTTTTATATTAAACTGATGTTTTTTATTTATGAATCATGGCTCATCAATGACGAAACTTAATTGTTATTTTTGAGATCTCTGGAAGCGCATTAGTGCGACCTTCCAGATTTCCTCTCTCTACTTACTATCCTGGTTTCTCATTTCCCAAGCTCTCACATTGTCTTTCTTTTTTCTTTTTCTAACCCTTAAAAATGTCTGTGTGCACAGGCCTGATGGATGCCTCAACCTGCAAAGAAACTCTCTGTGCTGATCGACAGCAGTTTGCAGACCACATCTCTCTTCGAAAACCTTTAAACGTTTAAGCTAAAATTCAAGACTGCAGTACCTAGATTGCAGCACAAATTGGTATGACCAACCAGACCCAGGGACCATCGATCTTCATTCTTCCTGCCATTCTGGAAACTGAAACCTTTTGTAACAAGAGGTAACTAAAATTCCAAAGTCGACTTGCAATAAAGGGAAGCAACAACTTTAAGATTGGACCGAAATATCTGACAGCTCTCTGAAACAAAACAAAAACAAACTGTACCCAGGTTTCAGTTACGCTCTATTTGGTTTCTTTTCTTGTTAAATGAGCACTGGCATATAACTCATTAGACACCTTGTGGGCAGCCTCACAAAACTGTGGGCAGTTCAATTTCAAGTGAGTAGGAGGTGTATAATTCAGGGTTTATGCTTCTCGATAAATCAGGCTTCGGCATATGAGATTTTTGCCATACACTTCAAATAATCTTATTTCCCTAGCTGCTGGCTCAAATTTAAATTTAAACAGGAATATAAACAATACATGGGAGAAAGAAGATTTTTCAATAACAATTTCCATTAATAATGAAACTTTGTTGGTGGCAATAAGGTAGCTGAGATAACTTGTTGCTTTGATTCATTACTTCTGTTTGGATGTGCAGAAGAAAACTGTATCCTTGTCTGAGGCTGAAATGAGAAGATCTTTTTTCTTTTTTTTTAAGTCTACTCCCAGGTAACCATGCTCTGTTTTATTTACCATTGGAGATATGTAGAAAAGTTGGTAAGAGAAGTTGCCTTTTACTAGAAAAGGCTTTAATGTTTCTGTTTGTTTGCTGTCCACCCATTTTTGCCCAGGCTTAACCCTTCTTTGCACAAATCGCCGAAGCTCAGAGCTGGATGGCCCTGTAGCCCCTGAAAAAGCTGACATAAGCCTGTTAAATGGGAAGACAGGAGGTCAGGATGGTCGTGGATTTCCCTTTCATGATTAAGAATATATGCCGTAGGCAAGAAGAAAACGACAAACTGCAAAAATTTGGAATGACATTTGAGAAGCCCTGCTTCTCCAAAGATAGCTATATTACAGTGTTTCCACAGTTATAAAGTTGAGGCTCACAACCCAGAAACAGCAAGCAAACAATTCAAGAGAACAGACTGTCACTTGCCAGCCACATTGCTACAGAATCCCACACAAATAATTCTCTTGGCACTAATAATGCTACATCAACACACCAAAGTTCTCACGCCCAGCTCTTCCTGTTTCTAGGAGATTTGCAGGATTCTATCCCCAACCTAAAGCTCCCAACCCACTCATTGACATGCGAATTTTCTACAGATGCTCTACCTTTGGCCTCCTTTGAAATCTTATGACTTGCTCTGAACAGAGAGGATAGAAATAGGGATTCTTCTGCCAAATGAAATCAGGGATTTCTGTCTGCCTATAGCATCCTGGAAGGCAGTCCTGTCTCTTGCCTGTGGCTCTGGTCTAGGACCATTTGTCACTGTTTTGACAATTTAGTAGCCTTTTTCTGAAAGGTGGAACCTTTGTTAAATTGAGTCTCATTCTTCTGTTCTGGTGAAGCATGCTGATTTTTCATCTTTCTAATACTTTCTACTGCTTTTTTAAAATAAAAAATAACGCTTCCATTTAGAATACATATTTTAACCTAACTCCTCAGAAACTATGCAGGGTCATGTTAAGGAGGTGCAGATAATGGAAAATAAAAGCAAAATACAGGTGGAAACAAAACCACACCTATTGAAAGTAGTAGTTAAATACAGTAATTTAATAATTCAATGCAAAAATCCATGATTATCATATTAAAGTTGTAAATAAGACAGTATAGTTATAAAACCTTATAATATGTATTTAACATAAAATGCCTAATATTTAAATTAGGATTTTTGGTTTTGCCATTTCTGCAAGTCTTGAAATTTATCTTTATCCTCTTCTGATCTTTATTTTGCTTTGCACAGTGTATTTATTATTCTTACTAGGACACGGAGGCCCAGAAGAGTTTAGTTGTTCCTATTGTTGACTGTTTCTTGGTTGAACCAACTCAATCATGTGTTGGTACTGAAGAGAAAGGAAATAAATTGTCCATGGAAAGAGTAGTTAAAACATTTCAAAATATCAAATGCAGAGAGGAAAGCCAGTGAATTGGTAATTATTGTGCAGAATGGGTTACTTAGGTCTGAAGCAAGAGCAAGCTTCTATCCTATAATCAGAGGAGTGTCCTCTATCACTGCTTTGCGCTGCTTTGGGCAGTGATCTCGTATTGCACATTATACAAGATAAGGTGGGACATTCAGGGTACTCTTTATCTAAATCTCTGTGGACTTCCAGTGCTCTAATGAACCATCCTGAGAGGAATCAAAAAAACTACTCCCCATGATATCGTCATTGTGGTGAAATAAAATCTGAACATTCATAGTTGTGCCATTTCCCATTGTTGCTATAACACTTAAATGGTACCACTAGTGATTCTTCAGAAGTCCATTCAGTCTGATCAAGTAAGATACATTTGACCAGAAGGAAGATGTTAAGGCCAGTGATATCCCTGATCAAGTGCCTAATACCATGATTATTTTTCTATGACATGAACCCCTTAATCAGAATAATGATGTCAGTAGATAAGATACATGGCAAGTCTTTGGCATGTAGTTTGGGCAGAATTGTTATATGTAAGCTTGGCAAATTATATCTATAGTTTATATTTTAGAAAGAAGAAAATATTGTGCTTCCCACAAAGGAAGCAGTCAAACCTAATCAACTAGTAATCAGGGAGCTGGCTAATCACAGTGAGAATGGATGCTATCTTAGGGATTCTATTGCTATGAAAGGACACCATGACCATGGAAACTCTTACAAAGGAAGACATTTAATTAGGTCTGGCTTGGGTTTCAGAGGTTTAGTTCAGTATCATCATGGTGTAAAACATGACAGCATTCAAGCAGACATGGTGCTAGAGAAGGAGCTAAGAGTTCAAAATCTTAATAGTGAGAAGTGAAAGTGACACTAGGCTTGCTTTCAGCATCTGAGACCTCAAAGTCCACCCTTACTACCAGTGACACACTTTCTCCAACAAGACCACACCATCTAATAGTGCTGCTTCCTATGTGTCAAGCATTCACAAACATGAGTCTATGAGAGTCATTCCTATTCAAACCACAAGTGTCATATCAGGGAAACTATGATGACTTTTACCATTGATGGTATGGGCCTTTATCCTGGCCATAGACAAGTTGCCTTTTATGAGTTGAAGTCCATGTGCTTAAGCCTATGTATATTGTCTCTCCTTGTTGTGTTTATTCATGACTTCTAAGGTCAAATAGAGGTTTGGATGGAGAACAAGGATGATGGACACACAAAGATATCACCCTGTGCCATTATTAAGATCCTCCTCTATTCACTGAGGTTCCCATGGAATTCAAGCATCACATCCTTTATGTTCTAAAAAGTCTCTTATTATATCATTATATCCAATTTTCTTTGTCAACAATCTTCCAGTTATGTTTTCTGGGAATCACTGAATATCCACATAAGTCACTGGATGCAACTTATGAAGCAGAAGAATTGTATGTTCAGCCATTTATTTTATTCTTTTGAGGTGAATAGCCAGATATGATGGAGATATGATCACTGAGAGGAAGAAAATCCCAGAAATGAGCTGTTTGGCCACAACTTTCCTCTTTCAGTCTGTGCCTTCATATTACATAGTACAATCTACAATCAAGAATCCTGCTTTTTTCCTTGGGTTGACTGATTCAAGGGACTCACCATGATGTTACACAGCATGATGGGGAAGGGAAAGTAGTATGTCTCAAAGAACTCTGGCATTGGAGTTATCCCATCATGTAGCTCACTTTATATCTTTATATCTTTCGTAGAGGTGATCTCAACAAGCACAATCTTCATTATGATGCACATTTAAACTGAGATCCCATGTTCACTGAGTATATCATCTTATGTATGTAGTCTCTCCTGAGACTCACTATGGGGCCAAAATCTGTTTTACAAAAGAAGTTATCTGCAAATGATAACACCCAAGCCCTAAGGAATTTCACAGAAAAACATTGAATTATGTCTCAAGAAAATCCATAGGCGTTACTTTGCTGCAGTGGAGCCTGTCAGAAGTCTGGGAGGAGCATGCCAATCTTCTACTGACACTCCGTGTGTCATCAGCCTTTCTGGATCATGTGATCCAAGTGGCAGAGCAATTTGTACAACCAGTGGACCTGACACAATGCCTCTTCCTGTTGCAGGACTCAGTCAAAATGAATAACTTAGGGGTTCCTCTGGATGTAGGTCATGGTTATACACATATGCCGATGAAGAACAGATTCCAAAATTCACAGAATTCCCTCAGGCATTGGATCTTTCATAATTAGTAGATGGAACAAATGCAACAAGCCATTGTTCAGTTCAGAAGGGGCATCTCTATCTGTCCTATATTACTATATCCCTGAAAATCTCACTAAAGAAGACAGCTCGTACACTTTTTAAAGCTTATTTACCATTCACAGATACATAAGTGTTGAGATTTGTTATTTTTTTCTTACTTAGTCTTATCAGAAAAATGCCATCAGTGAAATGGACCACTACAATGCTGTAGGAATTCCTATAGGCAGTAGCCTTTAAGTGATCCACCCACTTGGGCGTGGCCTCATATACTATACATGCCCATGTAAAGCACATGTCAGGCCTCTCTTCTGGTGGAGTGATTTGGTTCCTGTTCCCCATTCATTCAGAGGACTGCAATCTGTGTGTCTACCCCTAAAATAAATAACCCTCTATTACACTTCATTCTGAACTAGTGTGTGATATTTTTAAGTGCCCATCTTCACTATGATACATCAATGTCCTTATGAACTAAACTATCACCCAGAATAAAAGATTGTTGAGGAATATCTCCAGGTATCAAACACTATTCAAAGACATTCTGAGATAAAATCATTTAGTCTTGAATGCCAATAAGTAATTATAAATAATTGATGCAACACTGTGATATAAAATTTAGAATTCTCTTCCAGGAAGCAGAAGCGTTGGCAAAGACTTGAACCTCTTGTGGAGTGTTAGACTAAATTATTTTCAGAAATCTTTGACACAGCACATTGAAGGGAAAGGGACATTTGCTCATCTACCTATTAAGCCACAGGCCTTGGAATAATGTCCCTGCATTCTATAATACAGGACAGAAGGTTTGATATGATTGAATTTTAAATGAAAGAGATCCTTCAAAAAGACAGACTACATAATGGAAAGCAGTTAGAGTTGAAAATAGGATATAAAGATGAGGTGTTGGCTTCTGGAAACAGCATCTGGGATTGTTGATGCTTAGGATCTGTCGAAGGCTCTGCTTAGGGCCTGAAAAGCCAATGTGACTGCAGGAAATATTTTGTAGTATTTCCTTCTGAGGTAGAAAGACAAGCTTTACTTATAATTCAAATAATACTGAAAATCATATAGAAAAAATATCACACACACAAATTCTTAGGTTCTTAGTGAAATTCAGACTTTGTTCCAGGTGCCTAAATGTACAATAAAAGATTAAAATCAGTCATTTTACATAAACAATTTAAGAAGTGATTAAATAGGTGAAGGGCAATGATGGATCAGAAAGAGTTAAATGGGTATGGGTGGTGATTGCGCATGCTGGATTACCTCAACATAATTGGGGGAGCTCAGTCCTGGCCAACTTGATGTGTCATGCTTAGTGCAAGCCCATGGGAAGTCCACCCCTTCTGAATAGAGGTGGAGGAAGAGAAGATGGCAGGGCAGTAGATGGCAAAGGGGAGGGCACAGGAGGAGAGGGGAGAGGGGGAAAATGAATGCTTAAATAAAATTAAAAAGAAAAAGTAATTAGCAAAATATTAGAGAGGAATAAATATGGACTAAAACTAAAAGTAATTGCAATGACTTAGTGCCTTTAAAATAGGAGGAAATATGCTACTTGTCTGTGGGACTGAGGTTATAGTGGGAGAAAATAGAGTAACTGATTCTGAGAAAGGAAGAGACCATGCAGATTAGCATATGTGAAACTATTGCAATGAATGGATCATAAGAACCAAGCAAAGTGACAAGGTCAGTAATAAGAGAAGTAGCAAAGACAAGCTTGTAGGGATACTACAATCTCACAGAGTTTTTAAAACTTAATAAATTGGCATCAACTTTATTATAATCTTGGATAGATAAAAAGGTGATAGATAGATAGTTGGATAGATTAGATAGCAATGGACCATTTACTTTGAAGATTTTTGCTTAACTTTATTTTTTAAATTTTATGATCTTAAGTTTAAAATATAATCTTGTAACAGAAAACAATTGGTGTAGGAGGTCCTTCTGTTTATGTGTTGCTTTCATTGGTTTAATAAAGAAACTTCCTTGGCCTTTTGATAGGGCAGAACTTAGGTAGGTGGAGAAAGCAGAACTGAATGCTGGAAAAAGGGCAGAGTGGCAGACGCCATGGTTCTCCTGCCTGAGATGGACACTGGTTAGAATCTGGCCGGTAAGCCACAGTCACATGGCGATACACGCTAATGGAGATGGGTTAAGCTAATATGTAAGAGTTAGCAAATAAGAAGTTAGAGCTAATGGGCCAGGCAGTGTTTAAATGAATACAGTTTCTATGTGATTATTTCAGGTGTAAGCTAGTCGGGCAGCCAGGACTCCATGCAACAATGACTGATTTTATAATATGAAAAGCAATTTATTATGCCTCTAAATATGCTAATTAGACACAATTGTTTACAAAGTGTAAGACAGAGACTGTCCATATCATTCACTGAGCAAACCCAGGATGGGAAATGAACTTCATATGGTAGAGAAGATAATGTGTCCTTTGGGTGAATGCTTCTGAAACAGCAATATTTGGAGACAGACATTCATTTTCAAAGTACGGCTAGAAGTTTAGCTTAAGACCATATTGAATTAGGTAGAAATTGATACCTCAAGAGTGTATGACTATAAAAATATGTGGGTTTTAATTAGTTAATGATCTGGTAGATAAGAGATTAGATTAGATAGTCAATGCTATCTAAAGAACAGCAAGTACAATGACACAATGACATTATGTTTTTTTGCCATTTCTTTCCCACTACTTTACTCTCTCCTCTTTCTTCTACACTTTAGATTTGTTTCTATTGCCAACAATTTTTTATATAACATCATATATGTTATATAATATTTATTATTGAAAATGATGTTTTTCATGAAACAGAAAGTTTCACTCTCCCACTAGAATATATATTTTTTCCAAATATTATATGTATGCAAGAATATAATGCTGATGGCAAAATTCTCCATGGTGATAATTTTGCTTCTTACTTTGGTGTCCCAAGGCACAGGGCTTGACTATGACCTTCCTTGAGTGGTTATTAAGTTGATGCTCCTTATGTACTGCATGTACATTATACAATGGTCTGAATACACAGGTGCCATTCAAATTTCTAGGTCAAAAGTAAATCCAAGGTGACTCCAGTGTGAGGAAGTGGAGCACAAGGAAGGTTGTCATGTTCTAAGGAAGCAGGCATAATCAGTGGGAATAGTGCTCATGAAATAGTACCCTACAGAAAGCTGGCTGGCTCTCTCTCCATATGCCTCCATAGTGGAGGTCACTGTTCATGAAGAAGAGAACAGACTCTCATGCAATATCAAACTGAATTTAAACAAAATCTCCCATTTTAATACTGTGATAAATGAAATTATGTCATTTATAAGGTACATAATTTATTACAGTACATTTATAAAGAGGACATAATGTGCTAATAAAAGTCCCTACTTCACAGACTACAAGAAGTATGATCATGTATTATCTTTGAAGAGACATATATCATAAGTGAAGAGACATTTTCCATATTTCTTTAAAAAATCACTCTCTCTAGTAAATAAATTGATAATTAAAATGAGGTAGCCATCGAAAAGACAAAGTAATAAGATAGCATATGAGTCGAAGACTATTTTGTAGTTTATCGAAAACATGGAAATTTTAGCTTGGTCTTTGTGGAAGAAGTTTATTTCTCTTTCAGTCTAATCTATCATTGAAAATTAATGCCAGGGAGGTTCAGAGCAAATGCATAAGAGATCAGTTTCTCGTTTTTTGTTCCATTTTGGTGGAGAACTTCAGATCAATTTAATACCTGTGTGGGTTGTGAGTGTTCTTTTAAGCAAAGATTGAAGTTGATGAGTCTGTTTGATCTGCTCGTGAGAACCTGGAAAAATGAGGAATTCACAAGTATGGTAGCAGCAGCAGGAAAGATGGATAGATTGAGAGCAGGGTAGAAGATGAATGCTCTTAACTGAAATCAAGACTGAAAGAAAAAGCAGAAATGGCATAAAGCCCAGTGATACAGAGAGCCATGGTAGAGTAGACTTGTAGCTCACAACAGTCTGAAACAAAATAGGAGCCCTGGAGAGGCCAAAGAGAGTGATGTTGCCGGCACTAAGGTAGATGACAGCAAATAGGTCCATAATACTCCACATGCATTGTCTTTATTGTTTGTGATCATTGTGTTGAATTGACTTGAATCTTCACTTCTGAGTTGCTGTTTAACTAACTCCAAGCTTTCTCTGAAGTCTAAGGTACACTTCTCAGAGTTGTAATAGTGGTGACTTCTTGGATGTTGTGCCTCCTGAAGCAACTGGTTTCATGCCTGATATATCAATTGTACATAATGAGTGATAGTGACCTGGTAACTTAGCAAAATATTTTGTAAAACACATTGAAGATGTTGATTTGGGAGAAGTAGTTTGACAATACTTAAAGCTGGCAGTAAATACTATCCTACCAAAAAAGATGTCATTGTGATTGTAGGAAGTTGGTATAAAAAAATCTACCCTTGGGCAGG
>LOJH01066144.1:0-10378 GCA_001685095.1 Ellobius talpinus | reverse complement strand
GCATTTTATTAAAATACATGACTGACAGAATACAGACAATTCTCCCGCACCACTCTGGGATGAGCTAGAAACCTAGAGCAATGGAAACTCCCAGGAATCTACGAGGGTGACCCTAGCAAAGACTACTAGCATTGGGGATATGGATCCTGAACTGATCATCTCCTGTAACTAGGCAAGTTTTCCAGGGGAGGAACTGGGACACAAACACAGCCACATAACCCTTGACCTACAATTTGCCCTGCCTACAAGATGTACTGGGGTAAAGCTGGGGAAGAACCTACTTGTAGGAGTGGCCAACCAATAACTGGTTCAGCTTGAGACCCATGCTCTGAGAGGGAGCTCACCCCTGAGGGCCAGGAACTAGAGGCGGGATAACCGAGAGACCTAGGATAGAACCTAACCAGACTGGCAAAAAGGTCAATGAAGTGATGCTTATCGATAGTCTGCTATACTCATAGATCAGTACGTAGCCCAATCATTACCAGAGAGGCTTCAGCTAGCAATCGATGGGAGCTGATGCAGAGACCCAAAGCCAAACCTTAGGTGGATCTTGGGCAATCCCGTGGAATAGGGGCTAGGGAGGAAGGATTACAGGAGCCAGAGGGGTCAAGGACACAAGAAAGCCCGCAAAACCAACTAAACTTGGCTCATAGGGGCTCTCAGAGACTGAAGTGACAACCAGGAAGCCTGTATGGGACTAACCTAGGCACTCTGCATATATGCTACAGTTGTGTAGTGTGGTCTTCTTGTGGGATTCCTAACAGTGAGAGCAGGGGCTGTCTCTGACTCTGTTGCTTGCTCTTGGGACCTATTCCTCCGACTGGATTGCCTAATCCAGCCTTAACAGAAGAGGAGGAGTCTAGTCTCCCTGCAACTTGGTATACCTTGGCTTGCTGATATCCATGGGAGACTTGCTTGTATTTGAAGCAAAAGCAGTAGTGGGGTGGATGGGGGAGTATAGAGGGGAGGTGTGGGGGAGGAATTGGGAAGAGGGGAGCGAAGGGAAACTTTGGTTGCGATGTAAAAGCAAAAAAAATAAATTAAAATTCATACACACATAATTTATGCAATACATACAGTTATATGTATGGATTTTTACATATAAGGATTTATGCTTATTTGTCTGGATATACCCAAGATGGACACCAGAGGGCACCCTTATACTGTTAGTAGCTGATTGCTTTGCAGCAAAGTATAAAATACAGAGAATTTTGCCCAGTTTGCTGGGGTTTCTCAGGCGTTGCTTCTAGAGACTGGGCTGTGATAGGGAACATTGGGAACAAGACTACGGTGGCCTAGGCAGATGTCGCTAAGTAATAAATATGAGAGGACTTATTAATGTAACAAGCAAAATAGAGGTATATATCAGGTATCATCTGTATGGAGACTCCCAAATATAGATTTTGACATTTCCTTCTGAGACTCACGTGTTTATCCAACTGACTACTAGATAAATATCTAAATGAAACTAAAAATTTTCAAGATAGAACTAATAGCTTTCAGAATGATTTTCAAATACCTTCTTATGGGATTTATTTATGCTCTTTTTAGGGTATCTGTTTCTGTGTTATGTACCACTTTAGAGAAATTGGGGTTGAGCCTATGCATGAAACATACATATTCTGGGCTTTCACGGAACATAACTACTAGGATCAGTGCATATAGAATAATATCGCAGAAGGCCTTTCACTGTGCTTCCTGTTTCCTGCTTCCTGCTCTATTGTTCCTCTCCACTCCCCCTCCTCCCTATCTGTTCCCCACAACCCCTTTAGACGACAACTCGGCCAGGCAGAGACACTTCAAGCTTGCACACACGTCTCTTTCTTTGTTCAGGCTCTTTGCTGTCCACGTGCAATTCCAGTTACAGCTTTTCTACCAGGGTAAGTTTCATTCACCTTTCAAAACTCACTTCAGAATTTGCCCCTTCCAGGAAGCCCTCCCTTCTTCCCTTTATCCTCTAAGCCTAGGAAATGTGTAAGTAATGCGTCATAGTGTCCTGTTTTCCTCTCTTACAGCATTTCCCACGTAGCATTGTAATTGTTCACTGCTTTGTCTCTCCCTGTTCTGTGAGCAATTATCATGCAGAGACCTTTATCCCAGAGAATAAGTAGAGGCATTGCTAAGCTGCTCATATTTTCTGTCTCTTGTTCTCCTTGTTTTCAGCCAGTACCTAAACTCATTTGACTCCAGGTCTTTAATGCACCTGCAATTGGTGACCCTTTGTTGAATGTCTTTCTTTTTATCTATTTCCCCCAGAGCTGTTCTTTAGAACACAAAATGGACTAACAAGAAGCTACAGCGGGGGCTTGCCTGCTTTTCTTTTAGCATTCCACGCTGGTACACTTTGTCCAGCCGCTAGAGACTGCACAATGACGATGGAGGACTGACAAGTGGAATTTTCTCATATCCAGCTCTGAGAGACCGAATTAGTCTCTTACTTAAGTGACTAGAGGCAAAAAAAAACATGCCTTGTCACACACTTTGGGTTATTAAGACTTCAACATGTATTTTAGTCCTTCTCAAGTGATATTTTATATGAGCTTATTAGAGGACAGGCCCCATGTATACCTCCAGTCCACTTGCTGTTGCCATTCATTCCATCTAGTTTGACCATGACAAAAACCAGTATCATCACTGCCATTGGAAGGAAGTCCGGTGTTCAAGGATTTCTCTTTTACTAGCTCTTCCATGACGCTCACATCTTATCAGTTAAGCCTCCTGAAACTGCAGTAATAGGTAGAGTCTTCAGTAATGAGGAAAAGTTTGTATAAAAAGGCATTAAAGATTGAGAAAGTGTGTGGGAATGAGAGGTTTGAATTGAGGGAAAGAATTAAAAGTAGCTTCAGGTAAGGAGAAGAGGCTAATAGAAAATATAAAGGTAGTAAGAGCCACAAGAAACAAACAGCTGGGGGGGATAAAGGTGGTGTTTACTGAATGAAACAAGAGGCTCTGTGCAGAACATCTGCCAAGCATAAGAGTAATTACCAAGGCCTCCTGCAGATGGAGCCTTAGTAACATAATTAGGAACAGAGACGTGGGTAATGGAAATTCACACCCATCAGAGAAATAAGACTCCTTTTATTTGTTTTCTCTTTCTCTCCTTTCTAACTTTGATTCTTTTCTGTCCCTGGACCCCAGCTTTCTTTTATCTCTAAGGAAGAAGTGCCAGAACTGACCACAGCAAGAGCATGACTAGTTAATTCTACCTTTTGGTGATTTGTCAGGTTTGCACTGCAACAGAGCATTTTAATATTTTTTATCTGGTACTTTCACGTCCTTCTGGCCTTTCCTTCTCCTTCCTTCTTTCTCTCCCTTTCCTGCTTCCCACATCCCCTTTCTAACGGAAACACACATTTATTTCCTACTTATACCAATGTCCTTTCCCTGTGTTTACAGTCATGCAGAAGAGCCTCTAAAAATAAAGGCTGCTGTTCCATGGTCCTGGTGAATTCATTGCCTTCCTCCTTTTCATCTCAGGCTTCACTAAAAACATAGTGTACACTGATGCCTTTTATTCCTCACTCTCTACTATATAGCTTCTGCAACTACAATCTACTGTAACATCGTGTTTGAAGGATTCTTCTGAGCAAACTGAATAGTTAGGTATAGTCAGAAACCATTTTCTTCCATATATCTGACATATCCTTTATATTATGTCAGCATCCTGAGTCTGCTTTAGCCTTTGTATTCTTCCACTGCTGTCACTACAAACGATTCTTTCTATAACCTATTTATTTCTTTGTTTACCACGCAAGTGTGCATCTTCTGCATGAATGTTCCTTCTGCTTTTTGCCCCCAATTTTCAGAATGGTCATCCCACAATCCCATCACAATTTATTTCCAATATTTATCTGCACCTCTGTCCAGCCTCTCAGACCAGAGTCATGTATCTGAGTATCTGATGAGCATCCTAGGTGGCTTTCAATCAAATGCCTCATATTCAGCTCTATCTAAAATGGAATCTATTGGTTTTCAGCCAAAGGCATTATGTACTCTTCTCTCATTCCTTCCCTGCCTCTTTTCCCCCTTTCCCTCCCTTCTTCTTTTCCTTCTTCCCTATTCTGAGAGCAGTATCTTTTTTATCTTCAGTATTTCACTGAAGATTTTGAGAGCTGCAATGTTGTTCTTGCTTTTAAAACTTCCAAGGAGCTAAGGCCCTTCAATTAGCAATTGCAATGTGTTCTCTCCATACCTAGCTTAAAGAAACAGAAACAGTCCACATATCCTTCACCCACGAGAACTTCATCTATTTTCTCTACATCAGCACTCAGAGTCGCTTGCTTATAATACTTGTCAATTGCCCTCATTTAGTGACTGGGCTTCAGGTTCTTGTTATTAAAGAAGATGAAGAGACTTTCAAAGGGGGGGTGGAATCTGTGCTTTAACATTATCTTGCCAGTATATTAAAGGTAGGAGATCTGAACGGGAAGACACACTCAAAGATGCCAATTAGGGGGGAGTACAGCTTTGGCTTTGTAAACTAGGAGGCGATGCCCTTTTTACATTCTTCATAAAATACATAAAATAAATTGGGCTTAGAGTAAAGGGACAGTTCAATTACATTTCAAAGAAGGGAGCAGAGCCAGAGAATGTTGGAAACTGAGCAGCAAAGCTGAATACTTAGAAAACTGTGTGCACAAATGGACACTTGAAGTTAGATTATTTAGATGCATATGCTGACATTTTGCAATAGCCTTACATAAAAAAGAAGTGATCCAGTAGAACTGACAGGATTTATATGCAAGAGAGAGTCGAGGCCCAGCATATAAAATGAAAGCTAGCACTTCTGGCCATGAAATGGTAATAGCTGAAATTAATTTCTTAAAAGCTTGGAAATTTGGCAGAAGGAACCAGAAGATGAGCAAATTCCTCTAAGAGAAGGGACTGAAAACAATGAGAAATGGTCAAGGGGAGAGGAGTCCAGCTTTCATTTTAAGCTTTCCGAGAGATGTGGTATGGTTAAAAAATAATTTAAAGAAAGCTCTCAAGGAAAGAAATGAAGGCAAATGCTTTTATGAGAAAAATAGATATTTTCCATTTTAGAACCAACTAATGGGAAGCACAGAAAACGAATAAAGAAGTTAGAATTGAAATAGAGAACCAATCAAAGTACAAAAGACAAATGTCTCTAATCGCTTGAGTCAGGGTAATATGAGGAAGAGGCAAAGGCAAATGCCACTGTCTCATACCCAGGAAGAGAGGAAGGTGACTGTGTGCTGGAGAGATTATAGGCACGTAGGCTGTAGTCACTCCACATCAGTTAGGAGAGTTCTTTATGAAGTTATAAGACAGGAAAGGATTCAGGCTAATACGGAGTATGCCAAAGCAGACAGAAAATTGAGAGTGACTCAGCAACAGGCTTCATAGCTCAGAATGGGAGGGAATAGCAAGAGCAAGGTGTTAATGAGAATATCTGGATCTTTGTCCTTTGTGGCCACAGCATGGTGGTAAATCTCCCAGCTTTAGGGTACAGCTAGGATTTAGTCCTCCCTCTACTATTTAACCAGCCATGAAACTGCACTACCCATTTTAGCCTCTGGATCCTTGAATTTCTCATCTGTGAAGTGACGTTTACATTTCTGTGGAGCTCAAATGAAAATACGTTCATGAAATCTCTTGGACAGAATATAGATAATATTATTCTAGGATGTTTAAGGGATGGGCCGAGTGAACATTTATCTGTTCTAATATAGAAACTGATGTCACTGATATTTATGAGCAATGTGTTTCAAACTCTTCCTGTTAGGTCTCATGATAGCATGATTCATGATGCATGAGACACATCTAAAGGCTGTCGAAAGGAGTGACAGGTGATCAGTGAACCTCAGAGATCACGCAAGAAGGCAGAGGATATTTAGCATCTTTAAATAAAAGCATTTTGTTTGAACAAAATGTAATTTCATGTACCACCAAACTCTATTCTGGTCAGAGAAGGGCCTGTGGTATTTGACTGAAAGACAACAATGAGCCCTTGAATGCTGTGCTGTCTCTACTGTCTTTGTTCATTGAATGTTGGAAAGAAATGAAGGATGTTCAGTGCAAGATCTTTTATCCTTTGGGCCTCCTGTTTATATCTGTGATAAAGACTCAGCTTTTGAGAACCTACTTGTTGAATGTGAGTGAAATTGCATGTAAAATGAAAAAAAGGGAAGGAAACAGAGCTCCATTTCCGGTCTTTGCCAAATCCTTATTGCTATAGTCTAGTTCAAGTCTGCAGGAGCTCTCAGGTTATTGTGGGTGTCTTCTAATGGGCGTGGTGGCAAGTCTTAGACATTCTCAACTAGTTACATTTGTTTGCCAAAGCAATCTTTCTAAAAGAAGATGATGAACATTTTACTGGCTTCTTCAAAAACCTTCAGTGGTGACCTATTGGAGGAGTTAGCTTTTTCACTTTATATAAAGGCCAGATAGTAAATAGCTTAGACATTTTAGAACACATTAAATTGTTATAGAATGTTCCTTGGCTCTTTTTATTTATTGCTTAAAATTTTGAAAATCAGTTGTAGCTTTTGGGCTGTACAAGCTGTACAAGAACTAGACTTGGTGTTTCAGGTTGCAGTTTGCTGACCTATAGAATAAACAAATGCAAGTTCCATACATCAGTTAACAGTGCCCTCAGACTCTGGCTCGCTGATGGTTTTTCAAGACGTATATTACCAAGGAAACTTTCCGTGCCCTTTGCTGTAGTTATGTTGAATTGGTGGCAGTGTCTAACAGAACAGCAAACAGGTTTTAGCTTGTTTAACACATCACTAAATCTGTCTTTCTTTATCCAACTGGAAACTCCCAAAGACTCCTCTAAAACTGTCATCTCTTCCATTAAAGCTTTCCTAACTGCCTCCATTAGAATTGGTCTCTGGTTTTCAAAAAACATGGCTCTTTGTTTCTTGAGTATTTTCCTGAGTTTATTTGTGTTCTCTCCTCTCTTTCTTTTTCTCTCTTCCTCCCTGCCTCTCTTAAGCATATATTTTATTTATATTTGAATTTTTAACATACAGTAGCTGTTTAGTAAATATTTAAGACATAAGTGATTCCAGATATGGAAATAGAAAATTGTGCTTGGTATGGTGGCGAGCATGCCTTTAATCCCAGTATGCAGGAGGCAGAGGCAGGTGGATCCCTGTAAGTTCAAGGCCATTGCAGTCTGCGGAGAGAGTTCCAGGACAAAAAAATGGAGAGTTATCAAATTATCCAACATCAGCAACAGAATAAAAAGAAAGAAATCAGCAGTCCTCTGAACTGCCATTGCAAATAACTGGTCCTCAGAAGGAAGGTATTTTGTCTCTCTATTTTTTTTCTGTGACAAGGTATCATTTGGTAACGCAGGATGACTTTGAAACTGGTTTGAACCCTAGAATTCTCTCAAATTCCCAGTTTCTCTGACTCAGCCTCCCGACTTCTATGATTACAGGTGTGTTCCACCACACCTGGCACCAAGCAAGTTATTTTTTTAGTTTGTAGAGAAATAGCTCTCCGGCTCTCATTGTTGCACTTTACCAGTTTTCTGTTTAAGCTCACTAGTGCTCCTCAAGGAAGATTAGCCTACTGGATAAAGATTATTTGAAGGATCTCTTCAATTGAAACTGCAAACATGGATATTCGTTATGACTCTATGTTTAGCTAGCGTTATGACATTGAATAATTTTTCCCACTTGCAAATGAGACATTTTATAGCAAGTACATACGTCAGACTCTTAAAAGTAAATATCATATATTTTCTGTCAGTTTTGGATATTAGATTTTATCCAGGTTCATAAAACCTTATCTATCTAAGAACATGAAGAGTAGAAGCAAAACTGTCTGGGAGAATTAATGGCTATAATGGGAAGGGAAGGTGGTAGAAGGAAGTGGACGGTGAATACGGTCAAAGTACATGATATACTTGTGTGAAGTTAACTTTATGTAGCCCATGGCTATGTATAATGACTATGTTTTTTAAACGATGCTATGTTGCTATGTTACCCTAGTTATCCTGGAATTCCCTATGTAGAGTTGACTGGCCTTGAATTTCAGATCTTGCATCAGCCTCCAAAAGACTAGTATTACAGTTGTGAGCTCCCATGCTCAGCAATACAGATTATTATTATATTTTTGGAGGAGCAATCTCATCTAACTTCACTTATTTATCATCCTACATAGGAGCATAAAACCTGTCTTTCAATAACTATGTTTTAATTGATAGTTTTAGAGTCTTTGTGTTGTTAGTGAAAGGTTGGTGACTTTAATAAGTGTTAGAGAACTGCCCTTGGAATATAACTGCCTCATCTCACTGGGAAAACGTGCTCCAAGTTCCAACCTGATGACTTATGAGTAGCTTTGGGACATAACTCCTTCCTAAGTTTGAGGCTGTCTCTACTTAAAATACATCAAGCATAGGTCAGAGGTACTGGAATAGAAGTCAAACAGATTAAGAGCAAAGCCATAAAATTATGAGCCAAAAGGAAATATGATATTACTGTGTTCTAAAATTAGAGCAGTGGACAGAGAGTCTTCTCACTGTACATTCTTGAGTAGAAGATGCATAAAGGAAATAGACTGGATAATAAAGAATATTAATATTTGGAAGATTTCAGAAAAATAGCATAGTACTTCATATTGATTAAAAGCTTACTATGTGTCAGAATGAAGCAAAGCAATTCCTACGGATTGCCAATTCCATCAGAACAACACGACCAGAAGCAAAGTACCATTGCTGTCTTCATTTTACTAGTGGGGGAGCAGCACACAGGTCAATTCACTTATTTGCCTAGGCTGCCAGAATAAATAAATGCAGTGCAAGAATTTGAACCCAGCTCTGGGGATTTCACTATCCACCATCCAATAGCTTTGGCTGTATGTGTGGTGCTTGCAACAACATATGATTCAAAAGTGCCAGGGACATTCTAATGACCACTTAGTACCTGTAAAAAATGGCCCAAGGGAAAATGCATAATGAAAGAGACTGAATGGCTCAATGGATAGCTTTCTAATGACTTCAACTCATCATCTTTGGGCAGCAAGTACTCAGAGAACAGATGTCACACCCCACTTGCGGGGGGGGGGTGACAAAAGGCAAGCATTTTACAACCTAGCTACACCCACTGCTCTTGGTTTCTTGAGCCAGACTCTTTTTATATAACCTGAGGCTGAACCTGGCATAGCTACCTATCCCAAACTGGACTTCAACTCAATTCCTCTGCATTAGACCTCCTAGTACTAGGATTATAGGTGCTCATTTCTTTTCATGATTTTGTTATCTTAGTCTCATGAGTGATCAACTTTTGGAAAGTAAATAAAAAGGTAACATAGTAGATGTTGAAACCAATGAGCCATCTCTCCAAGAAAATCCTGTGAGAGGAAGAGAAGTTTTAGAAACAAGACCCATCTACCATTTGCTATGACAGAGGAACTCGAGTTAGTTGTTCAAAGTTAAATTGGGAAAAATCTACAAGTCACCATGATAGAATTTTTTTTAATAAATGCTGCTTGTCAACAATTGAACATGCACACTGCATCTCACTAAATGTGGAAAAAAGGAGAAAGATAATTGTAGTCTTGGCCACGAGGACTCTTGGGAAGAGCAGAAATGCTAAAACTCATAAATTTGTATGAGAAGTGGGAGCTGAAATGGCCAGAGGGTCGCTAAGGCACATCATGGAAGAGAAGGCAGAGAAACAGAAGAAGGAAAAAGAATGACATTTTCAGTTTAGATATTTTTATAAGAAATCGATATGACAGAAATTAAATATTTGCCAAAACAGCATTGGTTGTGAAACATTCATTAATATTTACAATATTCAAACTACTTTAATATAAGAATATCTAATATATGCTACAGTAATTTATTTAAAACCACTTATGAAAAGATATATTGTAGTATATACAATAGATACTTCTTGGTATCAGATATTATCACCGAAAAATGAGAATTCAGTGGCCGTTTCTCCTTTAGTATCAAATTGGAGCAGATGTCTAGAAAACATTCTATAAAGACAAATGTTGTTGTCTATAGGCACCATCTTGTATATCTATCTGGTGTGGCAAGTTCAAAGATATCTAATTATAAAAATATCATGCCTTAAAAATCCTATGGTTTATATTTCAGAAGAAGTTCATCCTGGCACCATTAAATAGACTCAGAGGGCTTAAAACTGAATACATGAAGTTGGGTATGAAAATTAACAGTGGCTTGGGGTGTAAGTGGGGAGGGAGTTGGGGATGGGCTGGATTAAAATATATTATCTATGAAATTCTCCAAAATTAAATTAAAAAATATATAAATGAATATTTGAAGCCACCGAGAGACATAAAAATATTAAAATGTCAAGAATCAGAGTAATGCAATTTTATATTATTATTATTATTATTATTATTATTATTATCATCATCATCATCATCA
>LOJH01066134.1:0-10380 GCA_001685095.1 Ellobius talpinus | reverse complement strand
TGAGGTAACCCAGACCCAGAAAGACAAATATCAAATGTACTCACTCATAAGTGACTTTAGACATAAAGCAAAGAAAACCAGCCTACAATTCACAATCCCAGAGAACCTAGACAACACTGAAGACCCTAAGAGAGACATACATGGATCTAATCTACATGGGAAGTAAAAAAAAACAAAATCTCCTGAGTAAATTGGTATCATGGGGACCTTGAGAGAGGATTTAAAGGGAGGGGAAAGGAAAGGAGGAGAGCAGAGAATAATGTATAGCTCAATAAAATTAATTTTAAAAAAGATTTGGTCCACCATGACAGAGAAGGCATGGCACGGGAAGGTGAGACTACGTGCCTATATTTGTATTAAACAGGAGCAGATGAGACTATGGCTGGAAGTGAGCTGAGTTATCGAGGTCCACCACTTAGTGACACACTTCTTCCATTTACTCTCCAATTGCCTAAAGGTTCCCCAACCTCCCGATACAACACTACAGCCTGGAGACCAAGTGTTCGAACACATAAACCTGTGAGTGATATGGCACATTCAGACAGTAACACAGGAAGTAGACTTGTGACCTTCGGGTTTCCAGACCTGAATGAGATACCAGTGTTTAACAAAGCACAAAAACAGATTTCAGTTATGGGCTTTCTGAAGATTCCTCACCCCCTACTTTGCTACCTAGTTTTATGTCAACTTGATACAAGCAAAAGTCATCCAGAGGCATGAACCTCAATTAAGAAAATACTTTCATAAGATCAGGCTGTAGGCAAGCCTATAAAGCATTTTCTTAATTATTGAAGGGGAGGGACAAGCCCATTATAGGTGGTGTCATCTCTGGGCTGGTCTTAGGTTCTGTAAGAAAGCAGGTTTAGCAAGCCATGAAGAGCAAGCCAGTAAGCTGCACTCCTCCATGGCTTCTGCATCAGCTCCTGCCTCCAGATCCAGCCCTGTCCTGACTTCCTTCAGTGAAGGACTATGATGTGGAAGTGTAAGATAAAACTTTTCCTTCCCAAGTTGCTTTTGATTGTGGTGTTTCATCACAGCGAGAGTAACCCTAAGATACCCCCAAAGGACCGATTGCCATAGAGCAAACCAGCTGTCAGAGTGCCAAGGTGGTGTCACACAAATCAGCAATCACTGCTGATATCATTAGATCCGCCGACCATTTAGAAATGAGGACCAGAGTTTCATCTGGAGCTTCCACTGACCACACAGAAAGAACTTCCTGAGCAAAGCAGCAGTCAGGTGAGATGGCCAGGGTCTCTTTAGCTCTCCTAACCAGTCTCCAAGTCTCCTTCAAGAGCAGGAGCTAGCATTCTTGGTTTTGGTGGGTCTCGAGATAGAACCCCTGAGATCAAACCTGTTTGGCAAAAACACGACCGCTGTACCATCCTACATCTCATTCTGTATCTTATTTTATTATGTCAAGACAAGGCCTCTCTCACTTAGCTGCCCTAGCTGGCCTCAAGTGAGTGTTCCTCTTGCCTTGGGTTTCTAGTAGTTGGGATTACAGGCTATGCCTCCTTTTCCTGCAGTTTTCTTAACTTTCTAAATGAGGTTAAGGTGAAAGCCAGAATTTCCTTCCTGCCTTTGTCTACCGGGTATGCACTTGGGCAAGCTTTATACATTTATCAGACCTTGGTTTTCCTATGTACAACATAATGGTTTCTTTTACCTCCTTTCAGAGGTCATTGTACAGTCAAATGAATTAGTATCGAAGAAAAGTCCAGGCAAAGACCTTGGTGCGTGGGTAATTGTCAGTCAATCCTAGGTGCCCACTGACGGCCTAGGACAAATCAGTCTCCATAAGAACCAAGAAGGGGGCAACAGACAGCCAAAGAGGCCAGATGGGAAGTGTAAGAACTTCCTTCTAGGAGCACTTGAATGTCTTAGGAGAGGTAAGGGGCCAAGCCATCTGACTCTGTCAGCTGCAGGTGTCCCTAAAAGGGAAAGGGGGTGACCACAGGCACTGTCTCAGGTCAGTTGCTTTGGTGTCCAGACTGATACTGGGGAGGAAAGGAGTCATTTTTGTCTGCCTAGGAGGTAATTGTACTAGGATCCCTCTCACAGCCTGTGTGTGGCTGAGAACGTGCCACCCCTGGATAACCTGGGCCCTCAATACTTACGAAATCTCATCATCATAAAAGCAGTGAGCCACAGTGATGATCCACCACTCGCTGAGAATGGAGCCACCACAGAAATGATGTCTCTTTTCTTGAATGCTCACCTGCCATGGAAACTCACCCACCTCAGCCTCCTGCCCTCCTATGATCCTGGAATGTCGAGTTTTGCTGTCATACAGGGGTCTCGTACCACATTCTGCAGGAAGGGAAAAACAGATCATCCGTCAGCCTCTGTCGGGACAGGCTGGATCTAGCTTGGGAAGAGAAATCCCTGGAGATGTTCTGAGGCCAGGACACCAAGGTTTCCCCACTGTGATAGGAAGGAGCCCATGGCTCTGGATGGGGTGGGGGTGAAGGTGTTGGCTCTGTCTACATTCTTCATGGGATCTCAGTCTGGTGGCTTTATCAACCCTGCTTCTACACAGTGAACCTGGAAAAAAATGCTTTCAAAGGCCCACTCCAGTGCAGTGAGCAAAGTATGATGATCAGAAGGACATACCAGGTCTAGTAGCCATGTCACAGGACTGGCAAATAGCTCCCCTTCCAAAGCAACAGAGAGTTAGTCTGCTGACCCTCAAATGGCTAGTGGCATGGTCTTGTCACCATAAAGGCCCTGAAGAAAATAGAGGCAGGGGTAGGGAGATGACCAGGTTGGCAAAGTTCTCACCATGCAAGCACAAGGTTCTAAGTTGGAGCCCCTAGAGCCCATGTTAAAAAAAAATCCAGGTATGGTAGTGTGTGTGTAATATCAGTGCTGGAGAGACAGATAGGCATAAACCTGGGGATCACTGGCCAGCCAGCCCCACCTACTTGGTGAATTCTAGGCCAGTGATGACACCCTGTCACAAAAGACAAGGTGGACAGTACCTGAGGAACAACACTTGAGTTTGTCCATGGCCTTTACACATATGTGCATATACATGTGCACTGCCCAAACATACAAGCGCACGCGCACACACACACACACACACACACAGGAGGGAGAGTCAATGCAGAGAGAGAGATACTACAGAGCCAGCTCCGATGAAGGAAGCAGAGGCCCAGACAAGCCACTCAATGTCATAACACAGACAGGGGCGGTTCTCCCCCAGCGCTCAGACAGGGCACGGTCCTATCCACCCTTGCCTTCACCCTGGGACCCCCACACTGCACTTCTATCCTACAGAGCAGTGAGACGAAACTGGTGTGACTTAAACCACTTAGCCTGTGTTGATGTGACAGAGTCCTGGGTAAGGAAGAGGTTCATAAGACCCCCCAAGAAGTCATGAAAAGTGCCAGGACCCACTAGAAGCCTTCATTATTGTCATCTGGTCCGTGTTGTGCCACTTGGCAGCTGGGGACACAGATGGCAACTACTGGGCTGTGTAAGGAAGTCTGGCTTTAGCAGTGCTTGTCCAGAGCCTTAAGCTGTCTGCCATACATAGATATTTTCTTCAGGGCTTTTGACCTAACACACTCACGGTGCTTACCTTGTATCTGGCACTGTTCTAGGCGCTGTAGGAAGATAAACTCACAGTTTTTGTGATCACCGTGAAGTTGTGCTACCACAGACACAGGCTAAGTAACTCGTCTAAGGGCACACAGCCTAGTCAGGGAGCCTGACCGAGATCTAAAGCCAGGCTACCTGCTTCTCAGCACTCTGCCTGGAATGTTCTTGCCTCGAATGCCCGCTTGCTCTCGTTGTTTGGGCTTCCCCCTAAGAATCACTTCTTCAGTGAAGCCTCTTCTGGCCTGGCCTCTGCCCTGGCCAACCTTGTTGTCTATGCAACCTCAGGTGTCGCCATTGTGTTACAATGATTGTGGAGTGCTTCTGTCTGCCGCTGACCCCAGAATGCTAGCTCCAAGTGGAGAAAGCAACACGCACGTTTTGGTGATGCTGTGTCTTGAGGATGGGCCATACCTGTGAGAGACACACTCAACAATCAATGGACTCAATCCTCTGACTGAAGGATTCTGTGCTAGAACTGACTTAAGGGGGAAAATCTGCCTATTGGAAGATGTCCCTTCTGGGGGTTTCATAATAGCAACAGATGGGAGACAAGCTGGTGTCATGGTATTTGTGCCCTGAACTACTTCTCAGCTGTGAAAATGAGGCTCGTGGGGAGTTTCTAATGATGCGAGGGAGGTACTTGTGATATAAACATGAATGAAAAGATCAGGATAAAAAAAGATTTGAGGGGGTCAGTGAGAAGGCTCAGTGGGTAAAGCCACTGTTGCCGAGCCTTCCCATCTGAGTTCCGCCCCAGGGGAACTAAATGGTACAAAGGGGCAGCTGATTCCCACAGCTACTCTCTGACCTCCACATGAGTGCTATGAGACACACCACACCACACCACACAAACACACACACACACACACAAAATTAAAATGTAATGACTTCAAAAAATCCTATTTGAGCCTTATGTGATTTATCTTGTTACAAATGTGGATGTGCACGTGTGGGAGCCAATGTATCAGGATATCCCCAGAGAGAGGCTTGCCTGACTAGTGAGTGCCGATGCCAGGCCTCTCTCTGACGTAGCTACAGAACTTGCTAGTAGCCTAGTTGCAGACAGCAGAGGCTGGTTTGTGATCTCTTTACCCAATGACTCAAGGAGACACTCCTTCGCCTTGCTTATCTCCTCTCTTAGCTCATCCCTAAAATGGGTCTGAAGCACTCCACCCATCAGGCTAGCCTACGGCTCAGACGTGATGATGGTTTTTGAAGTGTCTGTCAAAGTGCTTGGCACAGAGCACAATCCTTAAGCCACAGTTGATTCAGGACTTCTCAGAACCACTTTGCACCGAAGTCCTCATGGGACTGGCAGACAAATCCCATTCTCCGTGTCTTTGGTCCTGGGAACACCCCACAATGCCAATATGGAAGCAGCCAGAACACAAAGCCTGAAGGAGATCTCGGCAGCTTCCATGGTGAAGAGTCATTTGAGCGACTTGGGACCTTTTCCCATTGGACTCCAGAGGGACAAGTTCTGCCAGTGGTGTCCCATGCCTTATTCCATAGAGTGTCCATAGGCTGGGGAGACAGGTTGTCTCTGCTCAGAGACAGTGTGAAGAGCACCAGAAGGAAGTCTGGGTGCTGCTCAGACTGGTGCAAGTCAACGCTGTGTCCCTGTAGTTGTGGCTTTGGGCTAATTTCCCCCACCCTGAAGTTGTAAAATAAACCTGGATTGTCTAAGAGGAGAATGGGGGTTAGTTAGCAGCATGATCTCTCTGCTCTTGATTTCTCTCTGCAGGTGTGATAGGACCAACTGCCCCAAGTTCCCATCCCCTTGGCTTCCCACCCAGGACAGACTGTGCACCCTTGAACTATGAACCAGAAGAAGCCCTTTCTCCCTTAAGTGGCTTTTGTCAGAGTATTTAAGCATAGAAATGGGGGTGGGGAGTTAAGTCACTTGACTACTTCCTGGCCCAAGCTCTGGGAACTTCCTCATTCATATCATTGATATTGGTGAGGTAGAATTTTAATCTTCCAAGCTAAAACTCGGAAACTCCAAGATTAGACAGGTATCCCCAAAAAGGGATGGGTTAGGGGTCTGTGCTCTTGAAGGTGACCTCCTGGTGGCCCATTAGCTAACTCATGGGTCATGTCCACTGTTTCCTTTGTCCTTAATGCTCACTACATAGGATGACAGGATGAAGGAAGGTGAAGAGAACAGGTGTCCTGGCTGGCCCTATTTGGGTCAGCAGCTCTGGCCAGAGGGAGAGAAGTCCACATACCAATATTTGCTCCTAGGGTGTGGGCAACAAGCAGCAGAATGGAGGGCAGGATCATGGCCCTGGCTGGGCTGTGTGCTGGAGGTTAGGAGGCTGAGTCCATGGTGCCAGCTGGATGCTCAGATTCCTTAAGCTGCTAGGCTATTGATGTCACAATGGCTGTGTTGAGACCTCAACGAGGTCATGAAGACTCCTCTTAAGTCATTGTCTTTCTGTGATACCTCACCCAGGACTTCATTCTTGAAGACTTTCCCCTTGGAAGTCCCCTACCTGATTCCCATCCTTACCACCCAGCCCTCTTCAGATGCTTGGTGTTTGGTCCTGTTGTAACTGTTTCTTCTTAAGGTTCATGAACTTCTCTTTCTGGGGAACCTACCACATTGGGGTATGTAAAAGTCAGGTGAGGCTTGCAAACTGGCCGCTAGGCTGGGCACTAGATGAGCCTTGCTGAGACAGACATTCTTGTTGACTAAATAGCTACCAGATTCTCAGCCTCTTTGGCATGCTGATAGTCATTGTTGGACTCCACAGCACACACTGTCAATATAAGAAGTCCCAGTTTTGATACACATGTATTCATTTTTGATACACATGTATTCTATTGGTTATGTTCCTCTGAAAAACCCTGATATACCTACCACCCATGTCTCCAACATAGGAAATCTCCATCAGCTCTCCATGTCCCAGGGAGCCGAGAGCCATGGGACCCAGTCACACAGATGGAACCTGCACAGTCACGTAGAGTACAGTCTCAATAAACCATAGCTTCTTAACCTGAGGGTCATGACCCCAGGTGTGTGGGGGGTCACATGACTGAATGTAGGAGCTGTGAAAACTTGAGCAACAGTGAATGAAAATAAAAGGACTAGTGATCGGAAGTTTTTCTAGCAGAGCTTGCCTATGTGGCCCTGTGGGAGGTGGCCATGTCTGTGGTTTTCAACACATGGCATATATGCTTTGCATTGTGTGTGCCATGGTTCACAGCATTAACTTCAAGGCTACTGCATGTCATGGACTGCGTGTACTTATAGCACCTACAGTTTTCTGCTCTTACAGAAACAGTTTCATGATGGGGAACTGAGAACTTTGATATCTCCCTGCCATTGTTCCTCTGAATATCAGCACTGAATTAGGATATCTTTGTATTGTATTGGGCTAGAGTATTTGACTTTTTAAAAATTGCTGTTCAAGTTAATGAGTTTGACGGATTGTTCAGTGAATTTTGGCTTGGGGTTAAGGCAGAGTTATCAGTGGTTTTCTGAAAAGACCCATCCTGCCATTTATACTACACGTTTACATGAAGTTGCATTCTCAGCACTGAAGATTATACAATAAAAATGTTTATCAACCTTGAAAAACATTGAAGATAGTTTGTCAAATGTTCAGTCAAGTTTTTTTTGAGGCAGAGTCTTGCTATACAACCCTGGCTACCCTGAAACTCTTTATGTAGACCAGAGTTTATGTAGCCTTGAGTTCACAGATGTTCATCTGCCTCTGCCTCCTGAGAAATGGGATTAAAGATGGGTACCACCATACCTGACAAGATTTAATTCTTTGTACAAAACTAAGCAAGCTCTCCCACCTCTCTAGTATGCAAAGTTGCTTTGATCTTTAGTAAATGATAAAATCATGTGTATCCCAGAGTCATTTTAAAATAAACATATTATTTGTATTAATAAAGATTTGATCTTTTGATTTTTATATGTTTTATTTGCTTTGGTGAAAAGATATCACAGATAAAAATGCTTAAAAAGTGTGGCGGTTTGATGAGCATGGCCCCTGTAGGCTCATATAGTTAAACGTTTGGTTCCCAATTGATGGAACTGTTTGAGAAGGATTAGGAGGGAGGGCCTTGTCACAGTAGGTGTGGTCTTGATGGAAGAGATGTTTCCCTGAGGGTGGACATTGAGGTTTCTAAAGATGCCCATGCCAGTGGTCCAGTCTCCCTCTCTCTGCCTGCTACCTTAGAATCAGGATGCAAGTTTTCAGCTACTGCTCTGGTGTCGTGCCTGCTTGCCTGCTGCCACAATCCCTGCCATAATGGTCATGGACTTGCCCTCTGAAACTGTAACAAGTCTCCAGTTAAATGCTTTCTTTTATAAGTTGCCTTAGTCATGGTGTCTTTTCATGGCAATAGAATAACAACTAAGGCAAGAAGCCTGCTGTAATCTGTAGTGTACACCTTCTTCCTCCTCCCTAGATCTGGGTGAGCATTGGGCTCAAAGTAGAGGAAGCAACCTTAGGGCCTGAAAGAACCTGCAGAAACTCAAAAGAAGGTACAGGATAAGCCACATCACTTAGGGACCATTGTCTGGCTGATGCTCCAGAGGCAACTAGAATGACATCCTCCTGGCTGTGTCACCAAAGTCCTAGCCAGTGATCTTCTGACCTTTGAAGAGCAACTTGGGGCATTGAGAAGGATGTGGAGAGGGTAAAAATTAGTGATGCCCTTTTTTATTTGCTTGTTTTTTTTGATACAGGGTTTTCCTTTGTAGCCTAGATTTGCTTGAACTCACTAAGTAGCCCAGCCCACCTTGAACTCCCAGCAATCCTGCCTCAGCCTCCTGAGTGCTAGGATTATAGGTGTGAACCACAATTTAAAATGAGGGGTTTTTTTTACATTTAAGTGTATCCCATGCGCTGGTTGGGACATTCAAATGGGAACAAAAAAGTTACTACTGAAATTCACATTTAGCTGATGCTCCATGTTTTCTTTGGGAAACATGTTCCTTGTGTGCGAACTTCCAGGCTCAGCCTGCAGATTTTGACCCAGTGGGTTTAGAGGAGCAGAGCAGGGCAAGGCTCAGGGCCAAACGTTTCCTGAAGCTCTTTCTGCATGTCTATAGTACCATCCCAGGGCTGGATGCTGGCTTATTCCTGAGAAATCCAGAGTGTGCCTGGCTGAGTTGAAAGGGTTGCAGCTGGTTAGAGTCTTCTCTTAACCTCTGGTTTGTTTGGGGACCCAGTGGGTGCTGGTAGGGGAGAGACACTGGTGATAGTCCTAGGATGGATCCATACATCTGGGAAGATGCAGGGAGTCTTTAGAAGGAGAACACAGGGGATTCACAATAGACACCTGGAGCCTGAGAGGAGAATGGGACCTTGGCACCTTGATAGCTTCTCCTTGGCCTGCCTGGAACAGTGAGGATCTCATGCACATGCCCACCTGCAAGAATTAGCCATAAGTGGTCTTCAGACCAAGAAAACATGGGTCTACTGTGTAGGCTAGCTCACCGGCCAGCATTCTTCCACAGCTTTGGCCCTTGGAGAAGAGGGAGCAGAGCCAGTGCTGAAAAGGAGTCGGGCCTTGAAACTTTGTCTGAGGAGGGATCTGAACATTCACCCAGTCAGAATAAAAGTCCTGACTGTGACCAGGGAAAACTGAAGCTGGGTTTGGGTACATTGCCTGTTGAACCTTTTGCGTGAGACTGGTGGAGAATCCATGAGGCACCTCAAACATTCGTCAGAGCACAGCAAGTCATTCCCCTGTATGGTGCATAAACAGAGCAGGAAGTTCAGAGCTGCGGTTGATCATGGTCCTATGCTGCTCTGTGCAAACCCTGCACTCCTCTTACTCTCCCTTTACTGGTGCCTTTGGAGCAAGGTTGGGATTTCTTATCTAGCACTGTGGGAAATGTGAGACGAACAAGTGACCTGATGTAGGGAGGCAGACGTCAAGTAGGAGTGACATGTTCCATTCATGCCAAAGCTCTTATGACTTGTGACCAGCTGGTCATTACTGCTTCCAATGGAGCTAGAAATTGGCCCCAAATCTCCTTCAGTGGTGCAGTGTGGGCAGCCATTACCATGATAGTTTAATAAAACCCACTGTCACAGCTGGAGCATCATGTTACATGGCCTCCTCACCAGCATCCAACAGAGGCTGTGAAACTCACCTGGGGACACTTTGTTTCTGGAGGTGTCCCGCTGTTCACAGTGCCCACGACTAATGGACAGGTTACCAAACCGACTCTGCTGTCGGCTGTGCAAGCCACCCACTTTCAAAGGCAGCTTCCACCATGCCCATAATGGACCTGGGGGTACTTCATCTCTGAGGTATTTTCCAGCAACAGCCCTCTCAGCTGGTGAGAGGGTGGCTGTGGTCACAGTGACCACATTTGCTGTGACAATGACAAGGAAGATCTGTGACCTAGATCCCAAGTTAACCACAATGTATGTATTTAAATCAGGAAAGGATCATAATCTCTGACTTGGCCTAGGCATGAACTTTGAGGTCACCTTGCTGTCCCCTCTTAGATTCAAAGAGAGGCACACCTCAGGCGTGGAGCGCTGCTTTCCTCTCATGACTCCTCCAGGCAATGAAGTCATTTGCTGTCATCTTCAGTGTGCAGAAACATTCCACAAACTATGTTGATTTATACCAACCCTTGTTTTGTGGGAAAGAGAAGAGACTCAGGCACATTTTGAGGATCCTGCTCTTTCATGGGTGCTTTTAAATGATCTCTAATTCTCCCACAGTTTTAATAAATGTTCTTGGACATTCATGAGGGGAAAAGACACTCATAGACTTTAAATAACTTGCTCAATA
>LOJH01066132.1:0-10380 GCA_001685095.1 Ellobius talpinus | reverse complement strand
ACATGGCCCGCTACCACCGCTCGGGCCACCACTCTGGGACTGGCAGCCATCTCTGCCTGGGACTGGCTGCTCCCAGGGCCCGCTGTCTGTCACCACATGGCCCGCTACCACCATTTGGGACCTACAGCATTTCTGCTGCCCACTGCCACCGGGGATCTTGCAGCATTTTTAAAAAATCATAAAACAGTCCATTATCATCATGACAGGGAGCATGTCAATGGGCAGGCAGGTATAATGCTGTAGTAGCTGAGAGTCCTTTATCTTCTAAGCTAGAGGAAGTCAACTGAGAAACTGGAAGGTAACCTGAGCATAGGAAACCTCAAGGCCCACCTCCACAGTGACATACTTCCTCCAACAAGGCCATAACCACTCCAACAAAGCCACACCTCCTAACAGTGCCACTTCCTTTCGGGGCCATTTCCTTTCAAACCACCACAATTGCCATAAGAGGAAACAAAATGATCTAGGATGACAGCAATGAGGAGCTACTGGCACCTAGAAAACCAACAGTCTACTATAGGGAGTTTGGATGCTACACACCAAGAGAGCCTAAGGACACTGGCCAGAAGAACACTGCATGAGAAGAATCCCTATACTACTTCAATTCTAAAACTACTTTATTATTCTACTCTCTTCTTCAGTTCTTGATAAACCAGTGCCAAGAAAGTTTAGGTTTGCACTGGACATGGCAGTGTGTACCTAGTCTCAGCTACCTAGAAAGCCAAGGCAGAAAGATCATCAGCCCAGGCAATACAGTAAGACTCTACCTCTTAAAAATATAATAAATGGGGGCAGAAAGAACAATGGCTGTTCTTGGAGAGGATCCTGGTTCCGTTCCCAGCTTACAACCATATACAACTCCCATTCTAGAGAATCCAATGCTCTCTTCTGAGCTACACAGGCACTAAGCACGCATGTGGTACACATACATATGTGCAGGCAAAAATCTCAAACACATAGAGCTAAAGAATGTAAGTAAAATAAAAGGAGTCAGAGAGATCCTCGCCAGTTAAGAGTACTTGCTTGCAGAGGATACAAGTTTGGTTCTCAGCCCCTCCATGGCAGCTCACAACCATCTGTAACTCCAATTTCAAGGGATCCAACATTTCTTTCTGGCCTCCATAGGCACTAAACTAAACACATACGTTCATGCAGGTTTATACTCATACAATCAAGTCTTTAAAATAATAGTAATAAAATGAAATCTGAAGACTTGTAAAAAGAATGACAATGAATTTTTTTAATTTTTTTGTTGGTTTTTTTTTTGTTTTTCGAGACAGGATTTCTCTGTGTTGCCCCTTACTGTCCTAAAACTCACTCTGTAGACCAGGCTGGCTTAGAACTCATAAATATCTGGCTGCCTCTGTTTTCTGAGTCCTGGGATTAAAGGCATGAACCACCACTGCCCAGCCTTATTCAAGACTTTTTCCCTTCATATGTATACCAATGTTTACATCCTAAGTTATTGATGCTGTTGTTATTATTTTGAGATAGCATCTCAAATGGCCCGATTATTGCTACTATTAATATTATTATTAACATTTACTGTTATTTTATTATTTTGAGACAGAATCTCAGTATACATCTGGGGTAGCCTGGAATTCATAAACCAGAATGGTCTCAAAGTCACAAATCCTCTAGAATGTTCTTCCATAATGATGGGATAAAAAGTGAATGCTACCACACCTGGCTCAGTCCTAAATTATTATAAAGCCAAACATAAGACTACTGTCCTAGATTTTTATTAGAATAGAAAAAAACATGAAGTTACTATACCGTGACCCATTATTTACCAAACCACAACAACAAAAAAAAAAATTCCACGTGAAACACACTACTTGGTTTATTTGGTTTCGGGTTTTGGCTTTTGGAGACAAGGTTTCTCTGTGTAGCCCTGGCTATCCTGGAACTTATTCTATAGATCAGGCTAGCCTCAAACTCAGAGATCCCCCTGCCTCTGCCTCCCAAGTGCTAGGATTAAAGGCATGCACCACCACCTCCTGGTAAAGCATACTACTTTAAAGATTTAGCACTTTTATGTTTATGAATGTGTGCCTGCATGTATACATATGCACCACACATGTCTGGTGCCTGAGGAGGTCAAAGAGGGCATTGGGCCCCGTAGAGCTGGAGTTACAGCAGGTTACAAACTGGGAGCTCACCAAGAGCAGCAAGATTCTTATCTGCTGAGCTCTCTCTCAAGCCCCAAACTTACTACAATTAGTTTTGTTGTTTGTTTGCTCCTTGTTTTGTTTTTGTTTGATAGTCTTATATATATGTGTGTATATATATATATATATATATTATATACACCCCAGGCTGACCTCAAACTTGCTTTGTAGCTGGGATTGGCCTTGAGCTCTTGGTCTTCCTGCCCTGCCTCTACCTCCCAAGATGGGATTACAAGTGTGTGTCCCCATACACAGCTTAAAAACTTAATTTTAAACTATTATACATTAAAAGACCAGTAATTACCAGTTATAACCAAAAGTAAAGTCATAAAAACTTCTGCACAGTCTGGAACCTTCATTTCATCCACATCAGTGATGTCTTTATATTGAGATACCCACGCAGCCTCTGAGGACAGCATTGAGTCCATTTTTTGAAGAGCAACTAACAAGAAGAAAGAAAGATCATGTCAAGGGGTTATAGTCACCCTTAAATTATCAACTTATACTTTTCATACAAAATAAATTTGCAATCTCTAACTACTTGCACTATATTTAAAATGTTCTACTTCAGAGTTAAATAAAATACCTTATTCTCCCTCCTCTCAAATCCTCAAAATAGTTACGTTGTCTAGATGTGGTACATCCAAAAACACTCAACCAAAATAGAAATAGGACAGAAACAGTACATGCCAAAAATCTATAAAACAGCAATATCCTCTACTGACTCAATATTCTAACAGGCAGACTGCAATTCCAAGGGGAAAAAAAAACAAACCCGAGGTTTCATGGAAGGAAAAGAAGATTGCTCTGAAGGTAATTCAATAGACCCTTCCCAGGAAAACAGGCTCCTATAGTTCCTGCTCAGAGCTGAAAAAGAAAAAAAAACTCCAAAAATTTACACACCAAAAACAGACAGATTGCCAGACAGTGGTGGTACATGCCTTTAATCCTAACACTTATGAGGCAAAGGCATATAGATCTCAATGAGTTTGAGGCCAACTTGGTCTACATAGAGTTGTAGGCCAGCCAAAGTTGTACAGTGAGACCCTGTCTAAAAATAAAACAAAAAGGAAACAAACAAACAACTGAGACAGCCCTCCCAACTCAATGGCCACACGAGCACTTACATTTTCTCTCCACAGTCAACCATCTCTGAAAACAGGTTTCCTCTGACAGAATGTGCATACAACTGGCAAACGTGCCAGGATAACCATGAACACTGTGCAGTTCCCTTTCAAACAACAACACCTCATCCACCAAATGGCAGAAGAGATTGTCATCATAGAGCAGGCAAGGTATATCGGAAGCCAGCTTCTCAAGAACAAGCATCACAAGGCCCCGGGAAAACTCAAGCTGAAACAGACAGGTATGAGGAATCATGTCCATCGGGTACATGAACAACTCTAATGAAGCTGAAATGCACAGGCCTTAGCCTCTTACCCTTGCATTTACTACAGAGCCTGCTTTATCCAATATTGGCTGAATCTTCTCATCCAGAAAGTGAGCATGGTTTCCAATCCATATAAGTACCTGAGTCAAGTACCATTCAGGCTAAGGGGAAAAGAAATGGTTTCTATTCTTTATTTATTCTTTAGTTATAAAAATTCTAATTAAGTGCATTTAATTGTAAACAGACACAAAATTAGTTTAAAAAATCCTATACATAAGACAATAATTCTTACCCTGCACTTCAAACTTACAAAAGACTTCATAATCAAATGTTTCCCAATATACTCTCAACAAATTCCAATAATGTGGCTTAAATCAGTAAACTCACAAATTTAAAATACCATATTGGAGCTACATGTAGCTTGGTAGTGTAACATTCACTTAGACGTAAAAAGCCTTGGTTTCAAACCCCAATGCCACAAAAAAGAGGAGGGCATAATGACAACAATAGTGAAGAAAAGACAGTCAAATAAACTTGGAAACTAACATCCACCCAGCGCACACAAAGCCCTAGGTTCTACAAGAAAACAAACAACAAAGCCACGCGAGCAGAGCAGCTCTGTGAGTAAAGGGGCCTGTAAGCAAACTACTGACGTGGTAGAGGGCAAGAGAGCCAATTCCCACAGGCTGTTCATCTGACCTACACAGGAGAAAGAAAGAAAGTGCTGGTTTATTTTAAAGCCCACCAAACCTAGCATGATGAGGTACTACAAACAACCAATATCTTTGAAACTGTTTGTTGAAATAGCATTTCAAAAAAAGTTTTTGGGGATAGGATCTCATACAGCTTATGCTAGACTAAAACTCTGAGGCTGATGAACTTCTGATCTTCTGCCTCTACCTCCCTAGTTTGAGGATTTCATGTGGTTTATGTGGTACTGGGGAGCAAACCTAGGTCTTCATGTGAGCTAGGCAAGCATGCTAAATACTTAGAATGAGCTACATCCCCAGATAATTTTTAAACATGATTTTCTTCAGCTTTCTCTTTTCAAAACATAAAGGGGTAAAGTCAGCTGGTCTACATTAAAAATATATCCAAGCCTTAAAATGTACCAAGAATTTAAAATTTATATTACATTTTTCCTCTGTGTCGATATGCACATTTGCATGTGTGTGTATGGGGTACACAGAGCCACAGTGTACAGTGGCACTCAGAAGACAACCTTAGTAGTCAGTTCTCTCTTGCCACTGTGTGGGTCCTGGGGATCAAACTCAAGCACCACATAAAGCACTTTAAATTGTCTTTAGAGAGGATTCTGCAAACATTTCAAGTTTTTCTAGACAAGAACTCAAAAACATACACTAAGCTGGGGGTATAACTCAGGAATAGAACACTTGCCTAGCATGTGCAAGGCCCTGAGTTCAGTCCCCAGCACTGAGAAAAAAATGTTGATAATCCCTTTGGTGTTCTAAAGGTTGGGCATACAAATTAGGGCAGCATATCATCTCAAGGATTGTGTCATTTTAGGTCTAGTGGCAGTGCACTAACTTCATTAGGATCACACTTTTAAACTGAGCCAACACAACTCAAAATTTTCTTACACCAAATTATATTATTGCCTTTCTACATGTTCAGTTTATGTTTTGCCTCATTTACTACTGAGTACTAAATTATTCTGCTATTCCAACAGCACTCTATCCAAAAAGGAAACCCATTAAGTACAAACAAGAATCTACTGCCACTAAGTTCATTCATATGACATGTAAATACCTGGAACCCTGCTCCATGCACTGAATTGGCTACAGCAAACATCAAGAATAAACAAGACAGTGCCCTCATCCTTGCAGATTATAATTCAGGAAAGCACCAACAGGATACACTGATGTGGTCCCTCAGTTCAAATGCTGCTAACAATTTCTTTTAAATGGCTCCATCACTTACTGCCATGATGTCTCTTCTGCAGCAATGAGTCACTTTGGCACTGGCATGTTTATTCATCAGCCAATGCACTATCTTGTGGAACTCACAGTTCTTTTACTCTATGTATCTACAGGAGTGGTCTATACAGTAAAGTGTGGCATAGATCTGGTTGTAAAGTCTGCATGCCCAAGTGTAAATGTGAGAAATTGGTCAACGTCCCAAAGAGAGCAGCAATTCTGACGTGTAAAGGCTACAAAGGGCAGTCATGAGGCAGGAATTTAGCCTTTTAGGGAAAACAGAAACATGGATAGAGACCAGTTTTTAATTTAAACACCCTGGCACAGGTAATATTTAATGAAAACACGGCAAAGGGACATCGTGACACATACATGTAATCCCAGTACTCAGGAGGCAGATGCAGAGGGAGCTCAAGTTTGAGGCCAGTTTGGGGTTCTTCTCAGACTGTCTCAAAAAACAAAAAAAAAAGAGGAAATAGCGAAGCACACCTTACTGATCACATTCGTCTGTCGGCTTCCTCTGAAGTGGTACTTGAATCTCTTCTGAAGGGGAGTCAGCATGATCTGGATGGGCAGGATCACAGAAGGGCTTGCAGGAAGAGAATATTTTTCTGGGAGTTGTTTTGGCTCAGTTAATAATTCATCTCTGACACAGTCAAATTAAGGAAAAAGAATCAAAATCACATTTATACACCTAAGTGTACACACATACATACACAAAAAAATTCCATCAAATGTATTAATACTTAGCAAAAGGTTTAATACAAGTAATGAAAAATCTAACTTTATATTGAATTTAAATTCACTAAAAAGGTTATGTATGGGACCGGAGACATGACTCTGTGGTTAAAAACACTTGTTGCAGCCAGGCGGTGATGGCGCATGCCTTTAATCCCAGCCCTCGGGAAGAAGTGGCAGGAGGATCTCTGTGAGTTCAAGGACAGCCTGATCTACAGAGCTAGTTCCAGAACAGGCTCCAAAGCTACAGAGAAACCTTGTGTCAGAAAACCAAAGAAAGGGGGGAGGGCAGGGAGGGAGGGAGAGAGAACACTTGTTGCTCTTGCAGAGAATCCAGGCTTGATTCCCAGCACCCACATCATTACTCACAATCATCCTTAACTATAGCATCAGGAGATCTGATGTACTCTTCTGACTTCAACAGGCACAAGGCATGCACATGATACACAGATACTGGCAAAACATTTATAGTCACAAAATAAAAAATAAATGAAAATATAAAAGGTTTTTAGAGTCAATCAATGGTAAGAAAATCAACTTACACAATCATCTGATTAATACTTTCTAAGGTTTTTTTTTTTCCTATTGCCTACTTGTTTTATTGTTCTAAAAGACCTGTAAGGCCAACATTGACCAGTTACTGTGGTGGTTTGAATAAGAATGGCCAACACAGACTCAAATATTTAAATGTTTGGTCATTAGGAAGGGACACAATTTGACAAGGATTAGGTGTGTGTGGCCTTATTGGAATAGCTGTGGCCTTGGAGTAAGTGTGTCACTAGGGGTGGGCTTTTGGGGTTTCAAACGCTCAGGATAGGCCCAGTGTCTCTCTCTTCCTGCTGTCTCAGCTCCTTTTCCAGCACCATGTCTGCCTACACACCACCATGTTTCCTGTCATGACAACAATGGACTACACCTCTGAAACTAAGTCAGACCCAACTAAAGGTTTTCCTTTATAAGAGTTCCTGTGGTCATGGTGTCTCTTCATGGCAAAAGAACAATGGCTAAGACAGTTGTTGATCTCAGAATTCTTTTTTTACAGCCCTCCAACTCCCAGAAAATTCAATTTTTAAAGAGAATATATATTCTCCAACAAGCACATCAAGTCTAACCCAGGACCCTCGATTTGGCTTATGGACACTTTGAAAACTTTCCCCTGGTAATGGAGATAATTCCACTGCCTCATTCATACTGTATCACTCTATCACTTGCCCAGAATGTTTTAATCACTAGCCACAAATCTACTACAGGAAGAAGTTTTATTAAGTTTTCCACTCCAACAAAGATACGAGGCTTGTAGTTTCAACAGTTGACAAAACAGGGTCTCCAGGGCACCATACACCTCAGGCACACCAGCAGGCCGGTTTACGCCAATAGTCTGAGACTGGGTGTGTGTGATGAATGGCCAATGAAGCTGTGCTAAAATTTCCTCAAAATCACTGTAACAGAAAAGAAACATTATTTCATATGATGCCATTAAATTACCAAATATTCATCAGAAAACAATCACCACAAGATATTTCCTGCCTGGTAAGCTTGTCCTTGAGAATTTTATGCCAGAATTTAACTGTCGCTCTCACGAAACTAAGAAGATGACTACAAGATGACTCCTGAAGCTTGATGTCAACTTCTGTCATGGTCAACAGGATAGAGGCTGCCTCTGGCACATTATTGGTCATCAGGTATTGCTGAATGTTATCACTGTAAGACAAAGCAGAATACGTGTTAATGAGAGCTTTTAGGGGAATGAGCTAGTGTGTGTGTGTGTGTGCGCGCGCGCGTGTGTGTGTGTACCTGTCTTTGTGTGTATGTGTGTATACACCTGTGTGGAGACCCTAAGGTCAATGGCAGGTGTCTTTTCTCAACCATTCTCCACCTTATCTTTGAGACACGGTCTCTTCATTGAACCTGAATTTCACCAATTCATCTGGAGTCTAGATTCTGCATTGCCTGTCTGGCCAGCTCCAGGAGTCTTCCTGTCTGTCCCCCACACCTAGCTTTCTCATGCAGGAGCTGGAGACTGAACTCGGGATATTTATGCTTACACAGAAAGCACTTTACTGATTAAACATCACCCAAATCCCTTGGAACAATTTTAATCTCTGAAAAACTTTCTCAGTCAAGCAGTGGTGGCGCACACCTTTAATCCCAGCTCTCAGGAGGCAGAGGCAGGCAGATCTCTGTAAATTCAAGGCCAGCCTGGTCCACAGAGAGAGTTCCAGGACAGCCAGGGATACACAGTGAAACTCTGTCTGGGGGGGCGGAACTATGTCTGTCATCTAAGGAAGAACGAAGCATGGCCATGAGTTGGCTGCTTATTTTATAAGACACTCACATCTGAAGGAACCTGAGTTCCTTCCTTTAACATCCTCTTAATAGCAGCCTGTGTTTCAGATGTCATCTACCTACCTGTCCCTCCCATTCCTCCTGAGAGGACAGATGTGTCACATTTCTGCATGCAACCCTCGTTTCTGGTAGGACTTCTTTCACAGAAGTTATGCTTCATGGATAATGTAATTAGCACTGGGACACTGAAGTAAAGTATCCTTCAGTTTTTATCTACTTTGTACCATAGTTACCATTTCTACATCCAAAAAAGAACGTATTCCAAGATAAGAGTTCATTAAATTAAAATAAAGACCATCATGCTTAAGAAATGTACAAATGTAGCCAGGCACAGTGACACAGCATGTAATCCTTGCACTGTACACTGAGGAAATAGAGGCAGAAGGTTCAGGAATTTATAAGTCATAAGACCTGCCTAGACCTCCAATTAGAAAATGAGGCAGGCACAAGAGTGCATACCTTTAATCTTAGCATTCAGTATGTGGATATTGGTAGATTGTTGTAGAATATTAGTTGAAGATGTGTTACATTTGTTTATGCTATGGAACATCTGTTTAATGATGCAAAGATGTGTTGCATTCTTTTATGTTGTATTTGTTTAACTCTGTAATGCTGCGTTACTTTGCCTGTCTAAAACATCAGATTGGTCTAATAAAGAGCTGAACAGCCAATAGCTAGACAGGAGAAAGGATAGGCATGGCAGAGAGAATAAATAAGAGTAGAAATCTGGGAGGAAAAGATCAAAGAACAAGAGAAGAAAGTGAAAAGACACCAGGGGCCAGCCACCCAGCTACTCAGCAAGCCACCGAGTAAGAAGTAAAGAAAGGTATATAGAATAGAGAAAGATAAAAGCCCAGAGGCAGACAGGATAATTTTTTAAAAATTTGGATAGAAACAAAGCAACCTAAGGCCATAAGAAAGAATAAGCCTCCATGTGTATTTATTTGGGAGCTGGGTAGCAGGCCCCCAAAACAGAAAAGAAAAAAAAACTCAACAACTAGAGCAGATCTCTGTGAGTTTGATGCCAGAAGCCTGGTCTACATAGTAAGTTCCAAGACAGTCAGGATTACATAGCAAGACTGACTTAAAAATAAAAAGAATCAGGTGGTGGTGGTGCATGCCTTTCAAGCCAGCACTCGAGAAGCAGAGGTAGATAGATCTCTATGAGTTGGAAGCCAACCTGGTCTACAGGCACAAAACCTATACAGAGAAACCTGTCTCAAAAAAACAATAATAATAATAAAAATAAAATAAACGAAGACAACCAATGTACAATTTGGAAGGGGTGGATACCATACCATGAAGCAGAATAATCTCCCCATTTAGGCAGAAACGTTGCTCTGACTTGAAAGGCAAGACCAGATATAATCAACTTGTAGTGTTCACAAAACAGATGTGAACTTTATTTCTCTTTTTATCAAAATAACTTATTTTTCCCTTGTAATTCCTTTAGCCACCCATAAGGCTGCACTTCCGGGTTCGGAGGCCAGCATACATATCCCAGGTGCACATGCATGAGTTGCCCGCTATCTGCGTCACCAGCATTTGATGTAGAAGCCCCTGTGCGCAGGGCGTGGCGCCACCCGTCACCAGCATTTAACGTAGACACGTCTTTCCCCTCATGCGCATGTGCTAGGAAACCTTTAAAAGCAAAAGGTGCCATTCCTCGCTCTCTCTCACCCTGTTCACCATTCCTCATGGGCCCGTTCGCACATATCTTTAATAAACCTATACACGTGGATTTGTTTGTGTCTCACGGATTATTGGATTATTATTGGTGCCGTGACCGAGAGCTTCC